>JAAGNO010026583.1:93214-121756 GCA_033439905.1 Ceryle rudis | reverse complement strand
CGGTAGAAAGCTGAGGGGTCAGGAGGGGGAAGCTCTTCTTCAGTGGCCAGCGGCCAAGGAGGACTCTCTCCATTCTGATCCCAACCTGTGTGTTACTGATCCCAGTTCCAGAATCCAGCTCCTAAATTCTGTTCCCATCTGCAGCTGAGTCCAGTCTGGGACTCCCCCAGTGCCTGCTCCACAGCACCAGTGGTGACAGTGACATAACTGCCATCGGGGGGTGGGATCCACATTGGTTGGTATGTATTTGTATATATTTCATTTTATGATTCTTTTGATTGAAGCTGGTTCTGTTTTCTAATCCATAAATTTCTCTCCCTGATGCCCTGTCTCTTCCTCTTTGGGAAAGGAGAGGGTTAAAAAGAGCATCTGTTATAGGTCTAGTGGATGGCCCTGACCCTGAACCTTGACAAAATGCTACCCATGGTGCTTGAGGGTTCATAAAAGAAGGGTTTTCACCACAAGACAGACGAACTAAAAGTTTGCATTTACTTCTCCCCATTATCCCTGCAAATACTTTGTACCTCGAGCCCGATGTTCAGGTAGCAGTCAATGGCCAGCACGGGGTTCTTGAAGTTACGAATGGCCTTCGGGAAGAGCTTGTATGTCGCATGTTGAAGGAATTTCTCCAGGAGGAACTGCGAGGGGGCTGCCAACAAGGTATGCTCGCTGTCAGGGGCGCAGACATACTGAAGAGGCATAATTGGTGCGAGGCTGTCAGACACCTGCAACGAAACCAAGGGCAGCCCCTTTTAACCCATCTACCCCGTGCATCCTCTCTGCAGGAGTTCCCTAAGCTGGGGAAGGAATCCCTGTGACAGAGGAGGAAGGGAGAGAAAGCCAGGGAAAAGAAACAAAGAAACCCAACAGGATGTTGATGCAGCACCACAGCATGGAAATACATGAATTGCTTGTTCTGTGGTCGCTAACTACGCCTGTGGTATCTGCAGTCCTACGGGAGGGACATAAAATAGGGTTGTCACAACGCCCTTCATCCTGGACAGCATGGGAAAGGACATCCTCCTTGTGTGGAATTATCCACAGAAAACATTTTGCTGTGGAGGTCCCTCATCGGCCAATCTATCGCTAGAGTCCGCTGCAACCACAAGAAAAGGAGAATTCAGAAAACCACCTCCCCAGGTGCTCCAATCTGGGGCTTAGTTGGTTACATCGGGAACACAAGGGCAGGTTTTTCAAAGCAGCGTGGTGTGGGATGTGCTTCAAACCACCAGGAACACAAACTGCAGGTTCAAGCCAGCCCTCCGTTGCAGCCAGCACAGGTGGAACATGCTCTGCTTGCTGTTCCCACACCATTTGGTAGATACTTGGATTCCCCAGGTGGGTTTCAGAAGGTTCCAACTTTCAACGCCTTTCCTCCGATCTCTTTCTGTCAGGAAGGCCAAGGACTGGCAGTCACCACAAACCAGCCAACACTGGGAACTGGTGGCTGTGCCAACCATTTTAAAACTGAGTCCAGTGCAACTTGCTGGCTTTTGATCAGAGTGTACATCTGCAAATCCTCCCTCCACCAGAGACGCCGCTGAACAGCTAACCAGACCCTTTCCCATCCCAGGGCATTAGGAGGATTGCTTACAATTAGCAAAACAGTTCTTATTTATTTTCTGTTTCTGCTGTGGCAGCCCTACCATGGAGTAGCCCATGAGTTTCAGATGTCAAATAAGCACAAAATAAATCTAGAAGAATAGAGAATCCATTAGTTCTGGGGAAAACAGGTCCTGGTTTTAGCATATAAATAAGAC
Organism: Ceryle rudis; assembly: GCA_033439905.1. Taxonomy (NCBI): domain Eukaryota; kingdom Metazoa; phylum Chordata; class Aves; order Coraciiformes; family Cerylidae; genus Ceryle; species Ceryle rudis. The sequence goes on along the minus strand of JAAGNO010026583.1, from coordinate 119,996 downwards.
AGAGCATATATCCACCCTTACCATGATCTTTGGCTTAACGACAAAGTCCTTTTGTCCTCCAACCTGAATGTGTTTCTTCATGACGCTGAAGTTGTTGAAGCGGCAGATGAGGAGGCTGCTGCTGTTCGTCCGTAGGTTAAAATCTACATCTTCACAGAAATACCTGGACATTAAACACAAGATCACTAAACCAGCTGTGTGGCTGCTGCGCGTGAGCAGGAGTCACAAACTCGCTGCTGAACTGCACTGAATGGGCTCCGCAGAGATTCTGGAGACCCTCTGACACAACTTCTCTACACAGCTCGGAAGACTCATTCCTTCAAGGCACCGCCAGGGCAGGAAAGCAACTTCTGGAGACCAAACCAGTGCATCTGGATGCTTCTTCCCCATGCCAAATCTGGCCCTCTCATCCTCACCATGTACTGGCATCAATCATTTCCTCAACACCCTTTCCTTTTTTTTTCAGTTCTTTTTTAGATATATTCTAGAACTGAGGGGAACTCTGCACTGACCAACCTCCACCTCTGAAAAAGCCAGTTCTATAGGACATATTTTTTGATGAACTGGAATCAGGGTGGAAATGTGGTTTTGACAAGTGTTTGGCTACAGGAGGCAGCAGGTGCCGTTCATCCTGCGCTGTTCACGATGCCACTGCTCACTGCTGTGGGCTGATTCCATCTCATGATTCAAACAGCTAGAGAACTCAACCACACCGAGCCCAGCTTGCACTGACAGGCTACAATTCCTCACTCAGCTATACGGGACCTCTGAAAAGAGCAGCAGGAGACCAGTGTGAGATGCCTCAGCCCAGTCTGTGCCTGGCTGGGGAGGAGGGAAACTGGATGATGCTTCAGTCTGTGATGGGAGCTAGCGGTGAGGTCCCCTGGTAACACTGCCGTATTGCACATGCTTTAGGATGGAGTTAGGTGAGGAGGGGGGAAAAAGGGCAATAGTGGGATGTTACTCACTGATCTGTTATTATTGCAAGAGGGAGGATGGGTGACTCTGAAAGAAACAGAGGGAATCCCTCTTCACAGCATTTGACATTGCAATGGCTCAACCATTTCCTACACTCTTGCTCTTAGTCACATCACAGGCTCCTGCCTCTTAGGGACACTCTGGAAGCTCTACACTCTTCCTGTGACTGATGCAATTTTGGCTTTGGCTTCTTTCTTCTATTTCTGACCTTCAGTTTACTTTTTTCTTCCAAAGGTTCTTCTTTCCCCCCTGCCTTTTCACTCCTCTGCAGCCCTCCCTTGCGTTTGCCTCGTGGTCTCTGTCTCCTGGGATTTTCTGGCTGATGGTAAGTTTATTTTGACGCTTTATTCATTCAGTGCAACATAAACCACTCTCTGTTTTATTTTTGTTATTGTGGGCTCATTACTTTAGACAGGATCTTCCTCTCTATCTTGGCAGCAGTCAGAGAAATGGTGACAGGACTCTTTATCATGCCAGTGTATTACTTTACCACATGTACCTACATATAGATATATACATTATGGTGCCTACCTGTTTAGATCATATTGCACATTCTGGGTCAGGTCTATGTTGAGCAGTATAAAATCATGCACGTGGCACCTGGAGAACAGAGCCTTTGCTTTCCTGGCATTCAGCTTGCTGTTCCATTTCTGAACACCCAGGATTGCGTAATGAACAATTTTCGGGGTGGCTTCAATGTGTTGGAGGACACTTTTCAGAGACACGTTCTTGCTGGAACACCCGGGCTCCAGGGACTGGCTGCAAAACATTATCATACACAACAGTCAAACATAGCTTGTTATTTTTACATAACATACCATACACTGCATATATATACATAAACGTGGGGAGAAAGGACCAAGAAATTCTGCTAACAATTGAGAGTGATGACTCCAGATGCTGTAAAAATTTATGTCTTTTTAAACAAGAGCAAACTAAACTGGTCCCATCAATTTAGTCATTGCAAGAAAATGGGCCGTTCAGAAGTATAAGGTCTTATGAAGCAATTCAGAATGACAAAAGGAAACACCCTATGCACCATTTCTGGAAGGCTATTTCCTCCCGTAATGGACAACAGAGGCGCTGAGAAGGGCAAGAGCTCAATGCCTTCTAAAAAGCTAAAGTTGCCAAAATAATCTGCTTTCATTGAGAAGCATAAATTGAATCAAAACGTATCAGGGACGTAACATATTGAGATATCACTGCAACAGTGGCCAACAGCAAGAACAGCTTCAGGCAGCGAAGAAGCAGAAAGGGAGGTTTAGTGGTGGTACTGACTGTGGACACTGGGGTAAGGGTTGGTGGAAGCATTCAACAGCAGGAGGTTGGATGTTGGTGGTCAGCATGACAGATCTACAGCCCTCCTACTTCTCCGAGTGAAAGAGCTGGGTTAGTTTGCATTTTAGACAGTATGTGTAATGCCCAAGTGGCCATCTTGGGCTGTCTGGATAATAACGGTGTGAATAATGACTTCCGTGAGGCCCTTTGGACAGGCAGCCTGGTGTTACTACAATCAAAGCCACTGCGGAGAGCCGCTTCTGCTCGGCAATATTTCACGTCCATTACCAGCAGCTCCAGCTGCCCAACTTTTCCAGCTGCCTGGTCTTTCAGAGCCTAGAGATGAGCCTAAGTCACAGAGGTGCTGCTGTCTGTGCTGGAGCAGTGCAGGCACCCCAGTTAATTAAGTACCTCGACTGGTCGTGGATGCTGTGCATGTTCCACAAGACGCAGGAGTCGTCCATGACCACGATGAAGGGCCAGACACACTGGCGCTTGACTCCCAGTTCCTCCAAGCGGTTTCGTTCCAGTTCTAGATTGTGGTAGGAAAGCTCCTTAATAAGAAACCTGGCAGCACCTGAGAAACACACCGTAAGGAAGACACGGAGATCTTTATGAGGCTCTAGCACTCCCTCTCCCCAGAAAAAGGCTACATGAACATCTGAAGTCATTACCCATTATCAGCTTAGTGCTCATAAATCAGTATTGTCCCTTTTTCAGTGAGTAAATGTAGAAAGCAGCCCCCAAGAAGAGGAGACCTCCTAAGAGACTCCACAGAAAATTATTTCTGTGGGCATTAATAAAGTAAGGGGCTGAGATTCTAAACCTGAAGCTACTTAAAACTTCTTGCAGGAAAAATTCAGCATCTGTGAAAATGAAGTCCAAAGTTCAAGCCCCCGTGTTCAGCTGCAGTTAATATTTAGCTTCAGCTAACTTAAGAAGTTGCAGTTTGAAAAATCATGTGTAGAACATCGAGAACGAACATTCCCACAGCAGGGCTGCGAGGACGGCCTACGAATGACAGCAGGTCAGTGATCAACGCAAATGTACATTCCAAGCCCCTAGCAGCAGTTCACTGCAAAACACTGCTGTGTTTTGCACGTTCCTTGCTGCTATTGTCACAGCATGAATGGGAGGAGCTGCTGCAATGTTTCCTTCAACACCATGATCCACAGCACAGAATTGTCATGGCTGGAAAAGACCGCTAAGATCACCACCTCCAACCACCAACACCTCACCATCCCACTAAAGTGTGTCCTGAAGTGCCTCAAGCACGTGGTTTCTGAACCCCTCCAGGGATGGTGACTCCACCACCTCCCTGGGCAGCCTGGTCCAGACTCTTTCAGTAAAGAAATTCTTCTTAATGTCCGGTCTGAACCTCCCCTGGTGCCACTTCAGGACATTTCCTCTTGTCCCGTTGTTATTTGCCGAAGAGACCAACACCCACCTCACCACAACCTCCTTTCAGGTGGCTGTAGAGAGTGAGGTGGTCTCCCCTCCGCCTCCTCTTCTGCAAACTAAACAATCCCAGCTCCTTCAGCTTTTCCCCATAGGACTTGTTCTCCAGACCCCTCACCAGCTTAGCTGCCCTTCTCTGAACTCGCTCCAGCCCCTCAATGTCCTTCTCATTGTCCAACATGGATTTGAAATCTTCACAGCAGCGCACTGAAGGTGTTTCTTACCAACGCCAGCGTTGTTGAACATGCCTGGCAGGACAAGCATGATATGGTTGGGCCAGTATTTGCGGTAGAGTGGCATTTCATACTCCTTGACTACAAGGAGGTGAAGGTGGCTGATGCCTTCCATGGCATGGTAGAGGTTCAAGAGGCCATGTTCATGACGTCCACTTGATGGAGTGAAGATAGGACTCTTGACTGCATTCAGATTCTGCTGAGACAGGAGATACTTTGGCAAAATTAGGTTAAAAGTGAGTCATTCCTTTTATATTTATTGTTTATACTGGATTTGAGTATTATTGTTGACTGCCACACGTATCAGCTGGACATCAGGAATGCAAAAAGGGATGACTGTCCTCAAAAACTCCATTTCTAAGGACAGTCAGGTGAGAATTATAGAAAGGACTTTAAAACAAAAAGAAAATAGGAAAAAAAAAACCCCAGCCAACCACCATTCATTGTCAAATGTATGTGAAGTTAACACCGTTCAGCAGGCGTAGCCAGCGGATGGGTAAGAACAGCGCACGCACCTTGTCAGACACGAGCGGGAGACGCATGCTTTCTAGATGTTTTCCCTGCTTGCTGAAGACAAAATGGTTCTCTTTGGACTTGGGGATTATAAAATGCAGTTGAACATCTTCTCCTAGCATCGAGGATGAGAACGTGAATGCATGCAGAGTGGAGTCAGGGATCTGTACATATGAAGAAAAAAAAAAAAAAAAAAAAAGATTTGCAAGCAAGTAACACCCAAGGAGTACGTGGCAACCTGCTCTTACACGGTACTGGAAGCCATCAGAGAAGAACACCCAAAACATTCTCTTTCAGTAACTGAAGCTCAGTCTAATATATTCTCATTTTCCCCTGCCATAAACCACATTAGCTAGTCACGTAACTGGCTTTGCTATTAAAAGAATCACCTTTCCACACCATTAATTGTCTTTGGCCAAAGTGGACTGTTCTGAAGCGCAGTAGTTTCTGAGCTGGAAATTACTTATCAATATTTACAAGGAGCACTGGAGGACAGATACAGCAGGGAACAAACTGTCCCACTACATTTTCCCAAAAGATTCCAAGGGCAGTGTCGGACGTGGGTGCCCCTCCACGGCACAATGCAGTGCCACCCAGGCACCTCAGCACCGGCGTGGCTACAGCAGTACGGCACCTTTCATGTGGCAATGCTCTCCTAAGCAGCTGCATAACCCAAGCAGAGCACACCATCACAAGGCCGTGAAGAACTTGGGTGCTCGAGTTTGCACAGCACTTCGCTGAATTGAGTCAGTGTACACAAAAGGCCCACCTGTCTGATAAGACTTCATCCTACAGAAGCATCTGTCTTACTATGAGGTCAAATCATTTAACCTCAGCAATCAGCTTTTTATAATCTCTACAAAAGTAAAGATGAGAAGTGAAAGGGGCTTTATTTAGGTTCTGTTAAAGCATTTCAGAATCTCTCTCCCTTCATAATGCTTGCTACCCACTGCCTCCCCCTTGGGTGTGCAGTGTCTCCGAGTCCAGTTCTCAGAATTCCATAGACACACCCCACACTCGCACACACAAGTAGGTGTTTGTATTTATCACTACTCGTCACGTTTGACCACATGCACAAAGATGAGTGGAGGGAACAACAGATGCCCTCTGGGAGGATTTGGTCGTGTCAACGTACTTAACAAAGCATGATGTTTAAATCAGACCTGCTGGTGCAGCTCCAAGGTAAACTGACATTGTACGGTGTGTCAAAGCTGCAATGGTTGAATAGCAAGCTGTTGGAAAAGGTTAGCAAGCAAGGGAAGAAAGATTTGAGATAAGAAACTTCCAAGAAAATTGGTGGTGGTGGTTAGGAAATAATGTTTGACCTATTAACCAGAAATAATCTTACCTGCCTGTCTTCTGCAAGCGTAACTGTCTGTTTTAGAGATCTGAAGTTTTTTAACTAAACAGTTAAAAATTATCATTTCTGTGTAGTGCTTCACGAGCTACTGCTGAATTACATACAAAGGGAGGAAGAAGTAGGCCTTCCAGTCTCCCACCACAGGTATGGATGGCTGGCATTCAGGTAAGACAAGCATCTCCCTTAGATTTACAGTCCTCTCCATGGGATACTGCGAGCCCTCTGGGCAGGCTTTGGCTGGAGACAACTAGTCACAATATTCACCCTTGGTCAGAGGCAGCTGGAGAGGAGAACTGCTCATGCAGAACACAGGAGACACAGTCGATGCTCCAGGATCTACAGCTCAGTATCTCCCCTGAGAATGGAAGAATGAAACAATTCCATCTCGAGGAAGGTAGAGCACGAGTCCCGAGACCAGAGCGGTACACCTGGAGAGACCACAGAAAAACCAAGGATGTGGTTTTCCCTTGGACCTTGACACCAACCTGTGCGGCGGGATTAATGTCCATATACTGATGGCACTGCTCACAGTGATGGAACGTGTTGTAAGCTGCGTATTTAGTCAACATCATGGATACAGTCTCCCTTTTCTTAGGCTCCTCCGATTTTGTTTCTTTGCTTGTTTCTGTGGAGAAAGAAAAACAGTAATAGAAGTTTTATGAGCATTAAAAAACAGAGACTGTGCTCCCAGTAACAACTGAGAAGAACATACAAATATTTTTCAGGACATTTTGGAGATTAAAGGCTCTTGTGAACTCAGGTGTTTGACCGAACCAACAAAAACTGATTCTTTCCTAAAACCCTCTACATTTCACTTACCTTGTTTCACTCTTGAGAGCTGTTCTGTATATACAGGACTTATAGTTCTGTACTTGGGGTCATGAACACTCAGGTCAAAAGACATTTTGCTGAAGATCTCAATGTCCGGCCAGTGGTCATTGCTAGACTGAGTAACTTCACTGTTTTCTGTATGATCTGCAACAACACACCTCAGGTAAGCAGCATCAGATACCCAATGAACGGTGTTTACGTGATGTTTGCCAATTTACAGTTGCACAGAAACTCACCCGGGTGCACACAGACAGAGACGTCTCTGAACTTCCTAAATATTACTGAAATTGAATTAGAACCCACACAAAGTCATTCCAAAGATAAGGCAGTTCCTTGGAAACTGCACGCAGGTGAAAGACTCTCACAGGTATCTTCTGCTCTGCTCCTTGTCAAGCTGCTGAGGTGTAACTCACTCTAGTGCAAGCATCAAATGCTGAAGTGAACAGTCCTATCTGTGCAAAGATACAGATGTAGTCTCGAGCCTTTCCGTGGTGGACTGAGGAGCAGGGGGTAAATGAGGAACAGAAGTATCCAAAGGCAGAGGGATGAAAGCAAGGAGAAAGACGCCGTATAAATTTATGAACTGGTAGCTGGTGGTACATGATAAAGGCAGTAAAAGACACACTCCCGGTACAGGATGGGACGTGGCCAGCAAGGACCAACTGGAACTTCTTTGCTTTGATCCAGTGGTAAGTCTCAAGTAGAAAATCAAGTTAAGTAATTGGAATATTAGAAAGCTCTGGCCAAAGAAAACAACCTCGGACTGTAGGTTGAGCGTTAGTCAATTCAATGTAAAATGATATGGAAGAACACACAACAGTAGGTGCCTAACTGAGGTTACTGGGTTTAGAAAAAGCAAATGCAGAGGCAATGAAGGCTGGGTCTACAGACAAGCACATGCTCACCCTGCTCTGAGGGATGCAATGGGATGTGAGCCAGCAGCGGCTCAGAGGACATTCACCTCACTGGCACTGCTCAAATGAACATACGCTGCTGGTCCAGTGAGGCACGTCACTTTGTCCACACAGACGAACCCTGAGAAAGCTCCTGCTGGCCTGAGAAAACCAGGGACTTGCCTACGAATGAGATTTGGACTTCTTGGAATTGTAGTTGTCAACCAGACAGTAAACAGCAAAATAGTAACACCAGGAGGAAGAGGCTTCAGAGGGACTACAACAGAAAGGACACTAAGAACAAAGTCCATGAGGAATCAAATAAGCTCACCAGTGAATGAAGTTTTGTCTTAAATGTCAACAAGTGTGAGATAAAATAAGCTTTGCCAAATGTCGACCTGAGGTAGACCTCAGAAAAGTGCAGGAAAACAAAGAACTATATTCTCTGCTATATCATCACCTCAACCGTTTAAATTAAAACAAGTATTTGCTTTTTTTTTTTTTTTACTGTGGCAATTATTTTTTCAAGAGCATATAAGGTTTACTAGAAGCCAAGATGGAAACAAAACTCTGAAAGTTTGATAGACATACCAAACAGAGAGAAAGAATAATCTCCATGCCAGTTTTCTGAAAGAACAGGTATGTGAAACCAGGCAGCAGTCTGATTTCAGTGCAAGCACATATATGGCACATGTATGACCCGTGTATTACCACCATTTAGGAGGTCACACCTTCTTCTGCAGAGCTCTGGGTCCATTACTCTGACCTTGGTAATATTCAAAGCTTGGGGAGGGTGAAGAAAAGATGTTAAAGTAAATGAAAAACGTAATAAAATGCAGGATGGATTTATCAAAGAAACGCTGCTTTCATTATACAGCTATGATGTATCTATTTCTCTGAACACTGGCTCTCACCCTTCGGGACCTAGATATCTGTATGATACTGTGTGTTAATGCAGTTGAAGAAAGTGGAGATGGTGAATGGTCTGTAAATTGAAAAAGCTGAGTACACAGAAGATGGCAGCAGCGTGTAGCGTCATAAGGATTAAGGCAGGTGGAGATTATCAATGACATGGAAAGATCACTAGAGAGGTGTAGTGCTCAATATTTTCACTAAGGTCATAAACTCAAAAAACCATTTGCTTAAGTTTGCTGGTGGCGCGCTCTGAGTCACGGCCGAGGCAGAGAAGGAATCGATAACCAAGGAAGAATTCAACGCCCTCGAAAACTGTAACAACAGAAACCAGGTGATATGTAACAGAAAAAAAATGAGTCATATGAACAGTCAATAAACATTTCTGCAGCTCCGTGGCTGGAAATGACAGAGCTGCAGAGGAACCCACCAGTACAGGCTACGGATCAGTGCCAGTGCAATGGGAGAATGGAGAAGACCAGTGCAATCACTGGTCTCATCAGTCACGGGGCTTTCAGCGGGGGCACGGGATACACGAGCTGTTGCCTGCTGGGCTGCTTAAACAGCGGGCACAGTGCCACATTCAGCTCTGCTCAGCCATGTACCAGGAGGAGAAACTGAAAGTAGATGTGCAGGGAAGAACTACTAAACCAATAAGGAGAATAAAGAACCTGTCATTCGTGAGGATCATCTAAGAAGATCCAGGGTACCAAGATGACTGCTGAGAGAGGGTAAGATTGCTGCCTGCTACACTGTAGAAGAAAACATCAAAGAAGAGGTATTTTAATTAAATTAGTTTTTTCTTTGGTCCCAAAGAGAATGTTTATAATTTGGACAGGAACAACTCTGTGTTGGAGCATAAAATAATATTTTTGATCATCAGAACACTAAGGGTCTGGAAAAGCATTCCAATAGTGGGAGGAAAAAAGCCAGAACCAAAAACCCCAAACAAACCCAAACTGCTCTTCTGATGGAGCTTGATGCATTGCTGGCAAGGGTGAGACACACTGCTGTCATCACAACAGGCCACAGAACCACAGCATGGTGGGGGTTGGAAGGGACCTTTGGAGATCGTCAAGTCCAAGCCCCCTGCCAGAGCAGGAACACCCAGGGCAGATGGCATGATGCAGAAATTCTCTTACATTTTGATATTTCATCTTAAGTTTCTGGGGTACTTTAGCTCACGTAATGAGAGAATAATAGCCCCCAAAGCTCCAAAGCTAAGGAAACACTTTTTTTCCCCTCCCCATTTAATAGCACTTTTGGAGCAGAAATACAAATTAGTCTTTTCAAAGGCTTGACAACAACTACATTTTCAGGATGCCAGCTTAATGGTCGTGAGTTTTATGCACTATGGAGTTATCTTCAGTACAAAAGGACAGTTATGTAAAGGGCACCCTGATGTGGACTAGTTTTTAAAAGGGTTTGTGCTTCTGAAGTCCTGCCCTGGCAGTTAACAGATCTGTGAGATCTGCCAAATGAGCCCAAAGCCAAAGAGGCTCCCCCTCCCCTTATTCCTCACTGTAAACTGCAGACAGAAGACAGTTTTACTGAAAATTGATATTTAATTTTGAAATAAACATAAATAATAGTGATGGTTTGGCCAGAAACAAAATGTTCTTAAATGTCCTGTCTACTTAAAAGCAGCAGGTGCTCAAAACTTAGCAAGGAGAAATTACATGGGCAGATGTTGCCCATTTACAATTTTGTGTTTGCTTTCATTTTAGTGCTACCCAAATACAGCAATCCAAAACACATTTAGCAGTTCTCAGCTAAGCCCAATATAAAATCTATATTTTTATTAATCTCTACTGAAATACACACATCTAGAGTTCGCCTGGCTACACGCTAATGGACACGAAGAGCAGTAGGTGTAACTTTAAGACTTTTCATGAGCCTGAAAGTTTATCACTGCTGAATAATCCATAACAGAGGCTCTTTATAATGCATATTAAGAATAACTACTGAATACTTACTGGCATCAATCTCTTCTTCATCGTACACATCTACTTCCAGCAACCGGATCAGCATGCGGAAGAGAATCCTTAGGAACTGCAGGTATGAGCCAGTCTTTCCTACCTGAGCCAGAGATGGAAAGAAGTCCAAAACCCAACTCAGATACGAAGGAAGGACACGTTTCAGACAAACGCCTTTGGGCTCACCCCGTTCTAACTGCCTGAAAACACCACAAGATGTAATAATGCCCCGTTATGCCGAATAGCATTAAAGAATGATCTGTGGGCACAACCCATCTCACAGCCTGTAGAACTTTTGGACTTGGACACAGTGACAACTGCTTCTCTGCTGACAGACTCATGGCAATTTTCTGCCCAGTATCATCTGCATGTACTTCACTCAGGCTAAAACATGACACACAGCATCACCCCTCCTCTCCTCACCACTTCCAGCATGGACTTAGCCTTACAATTGGACTGATTTTTGGCATCACTGGGTGCAACCTTGCAGGGCACCTTTACATACCATCTACAGTCCTCTCATCCTGCTAACAAGGCAAGAGGAAGGAGAGGTTGCCTTACTTGTGGTGGTCCTGTCAAAAGCAGCCGCCTGGGGTGGAAACTCCTCAAGCCAGACGCCTCACTCTGATTGCTGAAGTCCGCGTGATGCTGTCGGACCGTCGTCCACTGCCTGTAGTAGAGAGACTGCTCTTCACTGGTCATGTCCTTGTGCAGCAGGGGCCTCAGAGAGCTCAGCCAGGACACGTCAGCATGAGGCAGGAGGGAAGAGGAAGAAGGCAAACTCCCGCTTTTCTGCGAGCTCAGGAGACAGTAGGCAGCTTTGGAGAGGATGACGATGCGCGGCAGCGCGGCACGGGGGGCCTTGCTGTCCCGGCCAGAATGGGCGGGCCACCGAAGTGACTGGGAGACCGAAGACAGCGACGATGGTTTCGAAGTGGTGCTGCTTGCCATCTGGTTACCCAGGGAGTCGCATTCTTGTTTCAGGCTCTCTCTGGCTGGGAAACTGGGGTAAGTCCCCTCATCTACTGAGCTATGTGCCACGGCCTTACAGCTAAGGGAGGGTGTCTGCTTCTGAGACTTGTCTGCGGCACTCGAGGAGCTCACACCATTGTCTGCCAGGGAGCCTGGGGACACAAAGAGCAGGCAGTGAACAGATACTGACTGACCTAAAAAAAATGTAAAGAAATCATTAAATCATTTGCTCTATGGGACAATCCAAACCTTCAAATACTTCCGATCAGTGAGTGCTGCTGGGTGAGCTCATCACGTGGCTTAGGTCAGTTGTTTCATCATTTAAAAAGAAACCACTGACATCTATCTGTCTCTCTTGCCCTTCTGTTAGGGTTCAGAGTCCAAGCACAAGCGTCCCAATCCCAAATGGCCGCTAAGCTCTCTATGTTGACTATCATTCCCCATCTGGAATTCCGAATCTGATGGTGCAACCTTCTAGAATTCACGTACAAGACAGATCGATGTGACACTCCTTCATATGGGGAGCAGAGCATTCCTTTTACTGCAACTTTAGTGTGAACTGGGCTTTGCTCTCTTCTCCATACCAGTCAAGTAAACCGGTTCGTGTATGGCAAAGGTCCAGTTCAGCTGTCCTAATACCTCGAAGTCACAGGGAAATGAAGGGAAGGACCCAGGAGTGCCTGAGCAAGGCAAGGAAGGGATGGCCTGTGGGAGAGATGATGCTCCACTGATGCCTGGAGAGAGTGGGCAAGACCCAGCCATTCTGTTCGTCTTGGCAAGGAGGCAAATATCCGTCCTCATCCACCACTAACCCCACAGTTACACAGCATTTTTCTATTCTTAAAATTTTATATTATCCGTTTTGATTCTGATTTTTAAGACCTCTTCAGGATCCACAAGATGAAATTAGCAAAAAAATGTTCAATGTAAGTTTAAAAAATAAAATTCCCAAGGGACCCTTGTCCACGGCGTACCATCCTCCCACCACAACACCGTCCCCTCTTAGCTGTACTTGGGAAAACTGCTCACCGTGGAATCTGCTACGAACATTTCATTGCCTAGCTTGCAGCAGGATGCAGCTAAGCAACCCACGTTTGACTAAACATCTCAGTGTTTGCATTCAAATTCCAGTGACATAGGAATGAAGACTTGTTCTTCAGAGCAACAGCAGAATAACTGACCTGAGGTTCCAGTGACAGCGCTGCTATTGCTCTGGGGTCGGTCCAAGTCTATCAACAGCTCATCAGAGTCATTCTCACTACCATTAGCCTTCTCTTGCTCCTTCTCACTGAGGTCAAGAGCTACAATAGGCCCTCGAATTGCCTCCTTGGAGATGTAGCAGCATGCCAGGCCTACTTCTTGCTCTAATGCAGTGCGAGTTAAGTAGCTTGAGTCAATTAGTCGAAGGTCACAGTATTTCAATGACCTAGAAAACCCAACCCAAGAAGAAAAGAAAGTTTTGGTTTCCCTGACTTTGAACAATGCTCCCTTATCTTTAATTGCTAATTAAATATTCACGAACCACTTTATTAGCCAGTAAATACAAAACTATTCTAAAATATTCAGCACTAAGTTACGCTCCTTGGTACTTTGCGCAGACACCCACTGACCCGCACAGGACAGTGGCTTTACTTTTCACAAACCACGCTTTCCAATATTTTAAACTGTTGCCAAATAAAGTCTAAAATATGCACTTTTTTTTGTGGAAAAAAAAAAGCCATATGGCATCAAACCCCTTATCCACCCCCCATCTCATCTAAACACGTTAGAGAACAACCGTGGTCAAAGGTAGTAACAGCACCTGGGGAAAGTTTCTCCTAGAGGGTCCTTGCCAGTGAGAATAACAATGCAAGGCAGACCTTCCAGATCCTGGTAGGTGCGAGGGACCCAGTCATCCTGCTCGTTGCCCCTCCAAGCCTGTGAACAGAGAAACTTCCAGTCACATTTAAATGACACCTTCTAAACCTTCACCTCGATGGTTTGGGTTTTTTTTCTTTCAGTTCTTTGTACAGATAGTTCCCTTACCCAACAGCCAGCAGGAAGGAGACCTTGGGTCCAGGCATGCATTTGTTCTGGTAGCAAAGCATTAGCCAAGCTTTAAAGGCACAGAAAAAGGATGCACAGCATGCACTGCTCAGTGCTGGAACCACACACCCAGTATGCTATCAGTGTGGTCTGTCAGAGAAAAATGCAGGTGATGCCTTCCATTTCAAGCTGCTACAGATAAGAGTTCTTTGAAATGAATGGAAAGCTAAAGTTGGACCTTGGAGTGGAGGATGAAAATGATGCCACGAGCCTCAAATATTTGCTTAATTATTCTATCTAATGAAAGATTATATGAAAGAAAAAAAAAAAATATTCCTTTCACCATCAGTAATCCCATGAGAAAGGACTCCTTACCTACAGCCTGCCAAGGCCCAACACCACAAAACTACCATTTTCCCTTACCACTGGAAAGGCTGGCAGTGTCACTACCATGTCCCCCACACCCTTCAGTCTCCTTGGTTCAGTGGAGCTTCCTGAACCTGGCTGAGCCCATTGTGTCCTCTGTGGAGGATGCAGCCTCCTAAAAACATTGCTGTATCTGCCTTGCTGTGCTGCACAGCGCCCACGCTGCCAGGTGACACAGGCAGGATTTGATCAAGACAGGCACGAGCACCCGACAGCAACTGCTGAAAACTCAGAGACTCTCACTTAGAAAGGAAACAAGCCATTCTCTCTACAAACACTGGCATTGTATTAAAAAGCTGAAATGGAAAAAAGCAGATTCATATCCAGCCATTCCTGTCAACACATTCTGAGTACTGCCAGGAAAATCGACAACACAGCCTCTTAGATCACTGAGCAGCCAAGACAGAGCATCAGCGGAAAAGCTCTTTCCATGTAATCCAGAGACTTCACATTTCCATGCTTATCAGAAATTAAGGTCTCTCCAGACAAGGAAATGAAGCCCTAATGGTTTCAGAATCATCAGTATTTGAGGTACAGCCCTGCGGGAAAAAGTTTTTCTTTCTTTGTTATTACTAATGGACAAATTCAGTTCTGGAGAAGACTTAATCTAGCTGAGGCACAGAATCTACTTTGCTGAGTCATGACAGGAAGCCCAACCACTCAAACTGCCCATTAAAAATAATAAATATATATATATTACTCAGCACAGGTGTGCAAGACAAGACACAGCTCTCTTGCCAGAGCAACAAGAGTTACGCAAGCTTTGCAGAAAACGTACCCTGCAAGGAGAACCCCATCTCAAGTGCTCTCTCATTTCTTCTACTCTCAGCCTGTACCCTTGACCTGTTCTCTCCTTACCTGCTCTCCTCCCCAGAAAGGTTGTGTTTTATGAGTCATCTTGTCAGGCAGCTGAAGGGGACTGAAAAGGAGGACTCCCTAGTGGACCAGTGACTCAGTGTGCCGTCTGATTCCCCTTTCCTGCTGTGGCTCTGTGCTCTTTCCCCAGTCCCGATTTCTTTCCCCTGCTGATTTCAGCATCCTCTGTATAACTTGTTCACAGAAAAAAAATTATTTCTCCAACTGCCTAACAACAAGCCAGTGTCCCAGCAAAGCAGTCTCGGCAGCAGAGAGAGATTTTCTGGTTTGGCAGGGTTGGTCTGGCTGCCTGGCATCCTGCCTCTCCAGTGCTGGAAGGTTCTGTGAAAGCTCAGGGCTAGAAAATGAAGTAGGGGACGAGAGATACAAAGCTCATTTTCTTTCTGCTAGCCTAAGGACTTAAAAAGAAGCCTGAGTGCCTGGGGCTTTGAGCTATAAACTTGCACACAGAAGATGTATTTCTTGAGCATCCTACTCAGGAGGGTCAGAGAGCTACAGCCCTCTGGGCTCCTTACTTCGGAATGCCTCCCAAGCGGTTCGAGTCTCATCACACTTAAAGGGCAGCCCACAGCAGCATGCCTGCTCAACAAAATAGTTATTTAAACTCTTTTCTACCTCTTTGATTCTGTACCGCTGGATGTATCATTTCACTTGGAGCCTGGCACCCAGATGGAGAGGACTGACCTGTCCAGCTGGCCTGACAGAGGCGGAAATGGTCCAGCTACCAGCACTGCAGAGACAGCTGCCCACCCTCCCTGTCCTGCCGTGGCACCACACACACTGCTAACACCCTCGAAGGTTGAGGCTTAGTGAAGTCAAGTTTTTCAATCGGCATCACTAAGAGCTATAAAGTTTCCCTCCCTGCCTTTGAAAAAGGTCAGGATGAAGTCTCATCCTTCCTGCAACCAACAGCAGTTACTGAGGCTCGTAGTGGAAGCAGGCAGTGAGCAGTTTCCCATCTGCTCTAGTTCTCCAGCTTCACTCATTGCTCCACCAAACGGGAGGAGAAAAGCCAGGCAGCATGGAGACTAAATCAAAAGTGTCTGCAATAAGCTACACTCAGTGGCATCAGGGCTGGTGAATTTTAAATGGGAATCAGTTGCCCAAATATATGCTTACACCACTTCAGACACCTCGTGTTATGCTAGGCACTGGACTGGCAGGTACAGCAGCCCAGCACAAGATTCCCAGGACACCTTTCCATTCACCACTAGGACAACCCACCTAAAAAACCACTACAGGCTTATTATTGGGCAACTGAATTCCTCTGCTCACTCCCTTCATAGGGAAGTTTCAGAACTGAGTGGGATTTTTCTAGTCACCTGCACAGACAGAAACAAGTTGAGAATCCTACATACCTGTTTAGTCTAAAAAAAAATAAAAATTCTTATGTTGTGGGGGAGAGGAATAAGAAGAATTGTTTAGAAGCTTTTTCATTCTCTGCCCGATCAAATTCGATTCCAGAGGAATGGCTGCATGGATATTCACCTGCAACAGCTTCACACTCCATCCTGATCTGCACTGAACGCCCCCAGCCTGCAGCCCTTCATACCAGAGGGCTATACAGAGGGCTATAAAAAAGCCCTCACAGGGCTCTCAATCCACAGTGCTTTAGGGTTTTGATAAGTTTTGCTAGGTTTTTAAGGCCAGGCTGGATGGGGCTCTGAACCTGCTCTAGTGGGAGGTGTCCCTGCCATGGCAGGGGGGTTGGAACCAGATGAGCTTTAAGGTCCCTTCCAGCCCTGACAATTCTATGATTCTAGGGCTGGAACGACTGCCTCGCCACAAACACCCAGCAGCACAGAGCTGTTATCTCACATGTTGTTTTCTCCATGACTAGAATTTCTTCTCTCCCCTCTCCTGCTGAAGACGAGGTTTAAGAAGTAGAGGCTGTAAAGCTTCTTTAAAGGACACTTTGCTTTTGGTTGTAGGTGAATTCTTTAAGAAAGGCTCACAAAATTCATTCCTTTTCTGTGGTTTTGAATAAACTGTATCACTCAGAGTAGAAAAGAACAATTATTATCTCTGTGAGGCTTAGAGCAAGGAGCAGCACAGGTAACCAGAGCTGCTTTCAGGCTGCTACCAAAGGCAGACAATCTGTTTCCCCTTGGTTAATGAGCCAGGTTAATTGATGAAGTGGATTTTGTTTGGCTGGTGGACCCACGCTCTTGGAAATCCACACAACAGCTCAGCTTTGTGCATACCCGCTGTGTGGAAGAGGCTTTCAGCGCGTAGTGGTTTAAGAATAGAAGTCTAGAGCAACCAGAATACTTTACCAGGTATCAGAATGGCAGAGGACGGATGGACAGACCAGACCACAGATAGAGTAGACAGAGAGACAAGTTGGTGGAAAGAATGTCTGCCTAAGGAGGTCTGAGCTCTGTTTCTGAGATTCAGAGATTAACTCTAACTGACTCATTTGACTTTAATAAGAGATGTAACATCCAGTGTCTGACTTCACGGGCCAGTAACAGTTCAGTTTTTCTCCAAGTTTCTAAATCATTCGCGCTCATCGGAAGCAGTAAACCTCCATGGAGGCAGATACAGAACATGCACCACTTTCCTATAGAATATTTAACCTGTAAACGCGTGGGAAGACAAAACGCGTACGACACGGGTGACTACAACAGGCATGCAAAGAGAGATCAGTCTCTGCTAACCTTTAACCGGGTCACAAAGTGTTTTGCAACAGCAAGCTCCGAGGCAGGATTCCCAAGGAGGATCTCAAAACGATACTGCAGACCTAACTTGTCTCTTACTTCTTGTAACCTCTCCTTGGCCAGCATGGCTAGCTGCACCGACGGCACCCTAATGACAAGCATGTGGCCACAGCCATTCTTATCCTTTCCTGGAGAAGTGATCAGGTCGTCCATTATGCTGAGTGTTTCGGGCGTGCTGTGATCTCTTAGCGAGGCCATGGTCGTGAGAGCCATCAGAGCTTGGGAGTACTGCTGAATGAGGAGGTAGCAGCGGATCACCATGCTGTGCAGCCGGGGGTACCTTGGAGGAGATACAGTTCCACGTTAGCACATGCACGATCACAGCAACATCTGAAAATTAGCCAAAACCCAGGACTGAGTGGTGAAGTAGTACCCGTTTCTTCCTGTAGTGCCCAAAAAATGAGGGCTTTGATTTTTATGGACAATAATTTTGCACAAAATCTGTGTTTTAAGTAAACGCCTATAACAGTCTGCTCAAGTAACTGGAACTATAAACCTCTGTTACCTTCATTTGGGCCAGAATTTCAGCTACCGTTCTTTAACTTGATGGAGATAAAAGTCCTCTCGGATTCATTTCTCTCTAACAGAACAGGCTAATAACTGCTTTGCTGTCCAGAAGTTTTGTCTTCTATCAACTTGGAGGACCACAGAATCAGAATCCCAGCATGGTAGGGGTCTGAAGGGACCTTTGGAGATCATCAAATCCAACCCCCCTGCCACAGCAGGGTCTCCCCGGGGCAGGCCACACAGGAACAGATCCAGGCGAGTCTGGAAAGTCTCCAGAGAAGGAGACTCCACAGCCTCTCTGGGCAGCCTGCTCCAGGCTCTGTCACCCTCACAGGGAAGAAGTTTCTCCTCCTGTTGAGGTGGAACCTCCTGTGTTCACCTTGCTACCACTGCCTCTTGTCCTACCCCAGGGCACAACTGAAAAGAGCCTGGCCCCTTCTACTTGACACCCATCCTGCAGAGATTTGTAAATATAATCTAAATATTTTCTCCTCAAAACTTGCTTTAAAAGTTGAGAGGAGCTGGCACAAATCCACAAGCCACGCAGCATTTCCTACGTGTGTGAGACTGAGTAAAATCGCTTCCCCTGGATGAGCTGAGGTGTGTGGGGGACCGTCATGGCTTCAGGTGGTTTGTGGGAGAAGTACTTTGTAATTTCACTTCTCTCAACTTCTCACCAGAAGGTCAGACTTACCAACAGGGATTGCTGGCTCTCAGACAAATCTGAACTTCCTTTTGCCAACGTTTCTTTCTCTCTCATTACAGCTACACGCCGTGACAACAGATATGAACTCACAAAGTAAAATGCTAAGAGAAGAACTAAATTAAAATCTACTCCAACAAAAAGCACTCCATTTCTAGGCACTCCCATCATAATAGAGATAAAGACTACACTATGATGCCTTGAGTGCTAGCCTTGTGCCACAGGAGTCTAAATGACTAGAACAACTAAAAGCTCCAAACTTCTCTGCTCTCTTTCTTGAGTAATTTAATAGACAATATGGGATGAATTTGAATAAAGTTTTGTGTCTGTCTTTAACCAGTAGGTACAGTATCTCACTCTGTATACCACAGAATTGTTATGGTTGGAAAGGACCTCTAGGATCATCAAGTCCAGCCTTCAACCCAACATCTCCCTAACCCAGTCATTAAATCAGTAAACGTTTAGAACACTTTTTACTCCTCCTCCCATAAAAGTACCCACTGTACTTTTGCTACTAAAGCAAATGGAGCCTCTAATACCAAAATGTCACAGACTTGTGAGCTTGTATGGCTCACCCACCCCGACAGAATAACCCCACTGCTTGAAAACAGAGGCTACATTGATAGAGTGGGATGTAAAAGCATATCCTGTCTCCAAGGCAGAGGCTCACCTTCCATCAACTTCTAGTCTTATCCTAACCTTTTGTCAAGATAGTATTTGCATGTGCACTAATCCTCCTCTATCCTTTTCCCCATCCACATTTTGAGAACTGAAAGAGAGCAGCAGTGACCAGTCTCTTCCACTGGACTTGACCAGAAAGACCGTGAGAAGCCTAAAGAGCTGAGGTATTAAGTGACCTTATTAATATTTATCACATTCATTACTTACATATTTGTAGATAATAATAAATATTAAGCTTTAATGTTGTGCTTAATTATTCACGTTGTTAATTTAACACGATAGATATAGCATTTTACTTAATAAATATATTTACAGTTATTACATTGCTCTAAATGAAACAGGAAAAAACAGTACTGAAGACAAAACAATCCTGTTCTGGTAAATACAAAAACACAAGGACAACTCAAGTCTGAAGTGTGAGAAGAGATCTGACCTGCTGATATGTAGAACAGATGAACTCGACATTGCTGGAAATGTCAGTTTTGTCTTCATTCCTGTGACGTGTGCATTTCCTTTCATCATGGATATGCACTATAAGAGTAGCTTGTTCAGGCAGCAGCAGGGCAAGCTGCAGTAAGCCAGGCCCTGAGCTGCAGGAACCAGAACCATCAGTGACAAAAATTACGTCTTTGAGATGACCTCCCTCAGTTGGGCCACTGCTGCCGAGCCTGTCGGCAGCCTCAGCACAAGAGGCACGAGGTGGTGAGGTTTGAAACCTCTACTACCTCCTTAGCTTAGTGGGGGCTGAGCCAAAAGAAGAGAGCACCACAGTTGAGTCTGGACGAATCATTCCCTCATCCCCCGATGGGGCTCATGATGTATCTATAGCCTCGAGATCCCAATTAAGCAGAATCCCAAGCTCCCATTTACCTTTCTAAAAGTGTGTTGACCATTTTTTCAAAGGTTTCATCACATCTCAGAAGGGGACTCGTGACTCCCCATTGGAGAGATTTGCTGTATTCATTCAAACCAAAGTACAGCTTGTCTTCACTCGCTGTGTCATCCTGCTCCACACAGAGACAGCAAACACACAGGGAAAACCAGAACCAACTTTAACTTCGTTTGTAATTCAAAAAATAAATGGACTGTGTCTTCTCAAGTAATGTATCCTTTCCTTTCATTCATTCTCCCTCAGTGACATTATCTGTTTGTTTCAAAGGATACGATAGAATGTAACTAGGTTTTTACTTATTATTTGTCTACAGCTAGGAAAGACAGACATAGGGTCTTGCAAATGTTTCAATATATCCCTTACCTGTGACTGCACAGAGTTTCTAGAATTCTGCTAATTAGTTTCTGACTCCCTACCTCTGACTTTGTATCTACAAGTAACTGTAACTCTATTTCAAGCAGAACCTGAAAACAGAAGGAATATTAATATCCAAAATTCACCTTGCTTGTCAGATTCTGCACATCTCTAGTGGCAGTCAGAAACTAATGACAGCTTTGGGGAATGCGAACCTGCAGACAGCAATCAGAAAGGCAGAATATTTGCTGTCTCAAATTTCATGAGGTGTTTGCGGGAAGCAGAGCGTGGTCTGCAGTGCCTGCACGTCACCAGCAATCACCAGCAATGTAGTTAATCACATACAGGCTCCTCTGGTTTTTTGTGGGTTATTTTTTTTCAATCAGAAGACAGAAAGTTGCTTATTTTTTTTTACTTTTAGGAAACAAGAAATTGTCAAGCCCATTTCACAGAAGGTCATCACACTGTCTCGCGTTAGCAATCAACTAAAAAGCGAACTTTGAATATTCATTCTCTTCATTTCCACTGTTCTCACTGAATTTAACTACTTTTTACAGCTACCACTTTAAGACACTTTAGGCACCAATGGTCCAACTCAACACAATAAAGTCAAACGTGATAGAAGTATACCAAACAAGAAAATAGGAGAAAATGGTATTTTTAAAGCAGGTTTAGCCAAAACATCCTCAAAATCAGCTGTCTGAAAAGGTGAAAAAAAGCAAATGGCACAGGATGTCAAACAGACCTTTCTCACCTCTTCTCTGCACAATGGCAGCACCTCTTATACCACAGCTTGTTAACCTGGCACGCAGCTGGTACTAGTACCAGAGAAGTAATGAACAGATTTGGCCAGCTATGTGCCATGTAACTTACAGTCACAAGTCAGACTGCTTGAAAACGGAAGGCCAGCTCCAGAGCTTTAGAGAGTCTACGTAGCTTTGTCTGACCAGAGCGTAGGTATCTGGAGCCTGACAGAACAAACTCTAGCAAAGACAGAGCTCCCTTCTAACAATTCTCTTTAATATGCATCTGCTAGATTCCTTCAGGCATGAAGTCCGCGTTAAAATGCACTGTTAAAATTAACAATTAAACACTTACCATAGCATCAAATTGTATCCAATGTACCTCATTACTGGAGCTGATCCTGGACTGCTGCGTTTGCAAGGCATAAGGAAAAGAGCTGACCTGAAGAACAAGGAGGTTGAATGCTTCAAGGACCTCCCTGCAATTAATAACTCTATCAGCCAGACCATGACTAGGCTCACCGTGTGACAGGGAACTTGAAATGGCACTGCAGAAATAAGAATGCAAAGAATTGCCTTACTGACATCCTGAGATTCCACGGATTGCTCTCTTCCTGTAGAAAAATCTCCAAATTACACCACTGAGAACGATAGTTCAAAAATCTCTTTGGAAGGGTGAAAGATTTGAGTGTGCTCTGTGGGTAGACTCAGGCAACAGAGGGATAAAAACCAAATAAAGGACCAAAATCTGCTGACAGCGAGAAGGTGAATTAGTGTGTCAGTTTAAAAGAGCGCTGGATGGAGGAAACAAAAACCAAGACAAAGCTGATGAGATCCCTCTCGCTGAGAAGCACTGCTGCACGAGCTGTCGGGTCAGGGAACAGCACCAATTTTACAAAGTCCAGTAGATTTTTGAGCCTGAAAGAACATATTTCTAGCATACTGGGGAACCTGACAGTCTCCTGATATCCTGATTTCCAGTTCCTGGAATTATCGTTGCCTCTGGGATATTCAGGAATTTTAAAAACAAAAGGTACATCAAACACAGTAACAAAAAAAAGTGCTGGTGAGGATAAGGAAGGAAGAATACGCTCTTTAACTATTTTCAGCTGTCCTTCAAGGAAAGCATTTTGTTTGTTATAACTGATATTCAAATGAATCCCACAGCCTTATGCACCACATCTCAATCACATTACAATTTTTTTCATGATTTTACTCATTGAACAAGATCAGAACAATTAGCTTATTTTTTTTTTTTTCCCCATAGTAAAGTTGTGACCCATAGAATCAGCATGGTAGGGCTTGGAAGGGACCTCTGGAGATCCTTGAGTCCAACCCCCCTGCCAGAGCAGGAACACCCAGGGCAGCCCACACAGGAACAGAGAAGGAGATTCAGTGTGAAGAGAAGTTTCTGCACAAGTGTGTATGTGTTGCTGTGTTCAGATCTAACACTGGCCAAATCCAACACAGCTGGTTTTAGAATCCTTTTCGTACAGTAGCTGGGGCATTTTTCAGATGATGTAGAGAGTTAAATGTCTGTAACCCTTCTTACAATAAACCCAACACTATCATCAAGGATAAAAACATGAATTAAAACATGAGTGGCTGGTGAACATGGGAAAGATTTGGGGTTGAGTAGAGAACAAGGGGTGGAATAGGAAAAAGACAAGAGGAACAAAGAAAATTGCAAAGTTCAGCCTTTTTTCCTGGACTTCAGTACCCTGGCACTTACCCCTACAAACAGTCTTGTTAGGGATCCAAAAAACTGAAACTAGTCTCACCACTCTTCAACTGAATCGAGGTTAGTTAACAAATATCATGGGCAAGCAAAAATGAGTTAAGATTTTGAGGCTCAAAATGACTTGGTCCTAGAGAAAGCATTGGCTGTCTAAGATGATAAGGCTTTTGAAAAACCCAAGAGATACTAAAGTGGATGGTTTTCCTTTGGTAGATTGAAGCAGCTACCTTGTAAAATCCACATGGGCATTGTCATGAACCAGCACAAAGAGGGTGTAGGGATTCTGCTTCACCCGTCTCATGAAAACTTCAAATTTTGTCTGAATCTCATTGTCTAGACGAACCACGTATTTCTCAGCTCTCTGATATGCTGTTCCATTGTCTTCTAGGCCCAAGTCCACAAGGACACCTGTCAGAAAGAAGAATAAAACAAAGATCTTTTCCTTCAAGAGCGCCCAAAAGTGAATTGTCAGTGGTAGGTTGCCACTTGTTCACCAATATCAGGACTTGGCCAAATCGCTGATACACCCTGTAAGGAGATGATTATCCAGGTGCACTTTTTTTTTCTCTCACGATGGGGACTAAAATGTGCTTCTTGTCTTCTGGATTTCCTCCAAAAAGCACCTGAAGACCTTTCAAAGAATACTCACATTACCAAGACAAAACAAAACGCCCATCAGGCATCCATAAAAATTTCCAGGTCAGTGCTCAGTTGGCTAGGATCCCTGATCCCAGGCCAAACTCGTCCACATTTAGGTGATACGTTAATCCTGCCTGAGTCAGAAAAAGTCATCCTTTATTTATAGAAAACTGACTCTCACTAATATCTTTTTTTTTTTCATGCTCTGCTTCAATGCCACCGTTAACACAACTGTTCCCTCGCAGTTTTGTAACGACAGATTGCTGTCGTGTTCATAAAGCAGGCACGATGTAATACGTATGGCTTTGAACATCATTTCAATTAAAGAAGTAGCAAGAAGCCACTGTGAAATAGGGGTCAAACTATGTATTTGCCAAGGTCTTAATGATTTTTAGAAGTAAGGTAAAAAACATCCATCTAATAACATAAAATAAAAGTGAAAACTTGTTAAAAGGTACCAAAAAACCTCTAGTTTAGTGTAGTAGCAAATTAAATAAATAAAATGTCTGAAGAAACAAGGAATGGGACAAAAAAATCCCATGAAATTAAGTTAGAAAGGAAAAAAACCCTATTTTATTCTTTTCATTTTACTAGTAAAATAGCACAAAACAGAGGAAAAAAAATACGGAGATGGACCACAACAATGAGCAACGTCAGAGCCTATCTACACTGTCAAAAAGTGGGCAACTTAGCTCAGAGCAGAACAGAAGAGGGATAAAAGCCAACAGCTACCCCAACCACTCACAGATGCCTTACACCAGAAGCTCACAGTAATGCCTTTCAAACTCCAATACAAGGGGTTACTGGGTAAAGCTGAAAGCACAAGGAAAAAAATAAGGTTCACCTGATAAAAATATGTCCTAAATACACAAGTATCCTAAGGACTTTATTACTCCTAGAGGTCAGGAGCTAAAAAGGGCCAAACATTTATATGGACAGACTTTAGCTCTGTTGAACAGTCATTTTCTCCACAGAGAAATTTTTATGCTTTTCCAGCGAGGTGTCAGTCACTAACAGAGTGACTAGCAGACGTCATTCTCAAGGGAGATATATTCCATAACCTGCCCACTACAGCTTCCTTGTTCTTCCTGAAGCATTTGCTTATCAGCCATGGTTAGGTACAGAATCCCAGACAAGAAAACTCACCATCTGAATCAGCGTGGCAAGTATTGTGCCCATTGCACACGTATTACTCAGGCATTTAGCTACCTAAGGAGAGAGCTTCCGGCAGCCCGGTCTGTGCTAGTACCTAGGGGAGCATATGCACACGTGTGCCTACAACAAATGGCACGAGTGAGTCTAGGGGACAAAGGATCTGAATAGCTGCATTTGCTCGCCCATTCCCTCTCTTGGCAGCCGAATGCTTCTCCAGGCCACACATTCCTCACACCTCCACGAATGGGACAATTTCTTTTGGCACTTACGTGGCACAGCTTGGGCTCAGTTTATATCAAGGAAAATAAGTCAGAGTTCACCAATGATACCAACTAATACTGGACGTGCAAAATACGCGTAGGAGCAACTTCTTCATTTATACCAGGAACATCACATGCTTTGGCTTAACCACCTCTTTCCCTCCCCTTCCATTTACCTGACTGTCGAATCCGTTGAAGCGTCTGCTGCACCAGGACTTCTGAACGGGGAACTATAACAATGAAGTCTACTTTGCTGAAGTGGCCCAGATCCAGGCTCTGATTGCCACTGTCTGCTATAGCACAAACCTGGGACAAGAGCTTTCTGGCAACGGTAAGCTGTGGCTGGTAAATTTGGAAGGTATCAACATCCAAATCTAGAGTGCGTTTGTTTGAAAAAGAAAACAAAACACAACAAGAAACATGTTTACTTTTCCCACCCCCCCAATAACCGTGACCCTCTAAATAGCCTACCCTCTATATCAGAAAAAACACCAACCACCAGAATAAATCCCAATATTCTGGAGAGCTGGGTACAGATACAAATATCAGCTTCCTTTTTCTGATCAAAATACAATTACATATCAGACCTCGAGTGCAGCACTGCCCATTGTTCAAATGCCTCAAGTGTCTCGAGGATTTTCCACAGTGCAACCCAAGAAAGCCTCAATGCCAACCTAGTGAAATGCATTCCATTAATGAACCAACATTTACATAATATGCATGCATATATATATGAAAATATATATAAATAACATGTATATATAAAATATGGGTGTGTGGAAATATACATATAGCTCTAATCTCCTCCTGAAACTGGCAGTTCTTCAGGAGCGTCTTTCCAACACTTCTGCTGGCAGAACCAGCCATGGGTGTTGAGGCTGCTGAGGGCCAGCACAACTACTAAGCTGAGTAAACTGAGCCTGTGCTGATGATCTTGCCAGGATAGCAGGTCATCTGGGAGTTCCTTTGTACATCAGCTCTGTTCTGGAGCACGGAGTCCCCCTCCAAGTCAGCACTGAGACAGTCTGTGCCTGACTGATAGTACTTATGGACAGCAGCTCTGAGAAGAAGGACTTAAGACAGGGGGGGATGAAAAGCTGGGCATAAGACAGCAGTGTGCGCTCGCAGACCAGAAGGCCAACAACCGAATCCTGGGCTGCATCAAGAGAAGCATGGCCAGCAGGTTGAGGAAGGGGATTTTCACCCTCTATTCAGCTCTTCTGAGATCCCCCTGCAGTGCCGGGTCCAGCTCTGGAGCCCCCAGCAGAGGAAAGATATGGACCTGCAGGGCTGGGTCCGGAGGAGGGCCCCAAAAATGATCAGAGAAAAAGCTGAGAGAGTTGGGGTTGCTCAGCTTGGAGAAGAGAAAGCTCAAGGGAGACCGTACTGCGGCCTTCCAGTACTTAAAGGGGGCTTATAAGAAAATGGGGACAAACCTTTTAGCAGGGCCTGTTGGGACAGGACAAGGGGTAATGCTTTTAAAAATAAAAGAGGGCAGATTCAGACTACATACAAGGAAGAAATTTTTTTATGCTGAGGGTGGCGAGAACCTGGCTCAGGCTGCCCCAGCCCTGGCACCAAGCCAGGGGAGGTTGGCCGGGGCTCTGAGCACCCTGCTCTAGCTGCAGATGGCCCTGCTCCCTGCAGGGGGGTTGGACC
>JAAGNO010026583.1:63618-93114 GCA_033439905.1 Ceryle rudis | reverse complement strand
GGTTGGCCGGGGCTCTGAGCACCCTGCTCTAGCTGCAGATGGCCCTGCTCCCTGCAGGGGGGTTGGACCAGATGATCTTTAAAGGTCCCTTCCAACCCAAACTACGCTATGATATGCTGTAAAGGGAAGATGGGCAATGCACCCCAGCAATAAATGTCCATTACTTGTGGGGGAGGGATTGGGGGGGATGGAGAGAAAGGGGAATTTGTTTGGAGATTTCTTCATTTTTAACAAAATTTTAGTCTCAGATTTATTTGAACTTAATAAAGAGAACTGTAGGACTGGAGTTTTGCTTTCTATAGACACATTACAAAGCATTCCTGTTTCCTCAAATAAAACCATGTTCCTATATTTCAGCATTTCCAGGAGGTAAATTCTATGCCAAACAATCCGTGTCTCATTAGACCTTGAATATTTTCAGCTTGCCAATCACCAAATTAAAGCCTATAATACCATTCAAGTTCTTGCTTTTTTTAAAGTTTTTCTACTAAAAATTCAATTCTGATTAATAGACTGCTTATCATAAAAATTATTTGGGCAAATGTCTTAAAAAAAAGACAAAGAAAAAAAATCCAAAACTAATGAAAATGTAATGAACAAGCTCATCTCCTGCTCCAACCTGCCTCGTGTTCATTTCAGCGGACCTCCTTTGGGAGAACGGTCCCTCTCCCTGTCTAGAAGACTTCTTTCTTTTCATTCAGGCCGATTCCCAGCAGCTTCAATCATGGTACAGCCATATTTTAAAGATAAAACTAGCTCAGAACATGTTTTCTCAAACAATTAAAGTTTTAAAAAGCCACTGCAGCTCATCATTACATAGTAAGAACAAAAAATGGTAGAATCAAAAGACCCTTCTCCCTTCAAATAATTCCTGCGACGAAGCTCAAGACTCGTCCTTCTGGGGGTGCCAGAAGGAAGTACCTGGCAGGCTTCCTAACTGGATCTCGTGATCCACGAGGAGACCATAAACCACCTTGCTTGCATTCAGATCTAGCACTGAGCTGATTGATTTAAGCTAACTAATGTGAGTCAAGAGCCTATCTTCCTTTCACTGTGAAAAAGCTTTACTGGAGGTTGAATCTGCATTGATACTAGACCTAAAAGCATCTCAGTGTTCACAACAGCTCAGCATTTCCTTTACTGCTGCTGTCACATGAAAGGGAAAGTGTGGTTAAAATTCTGAATAAGGAATACATTTCAAAATGGGAAAATAATAATGAGCATTTTTAGACAGGCATCCTAGCTCACTGTCTGCACCTAAGCATCTTACAGCGAGTAAGACACATCTCAGATAAGCAGATTATAGATTACACTTGCCTAGTCCAAGATCTTAAAACACTTTTCCCTAAAAGTTTAAGCCTCAGAGCACAAGTCTGTAGTACATGCTGTTACCATTGTGCTTGTGGAAAGTGAGGAACAGCAAAAGTTAGGAAACAGGAGGCCAGCTGGGGAGATCAGAATGCGAACACAACTCCCCTCTGCCTTAAGGTTACGTTCCTTTGCTAGGTTCAGGAGGGTGAGCTGAGCCCACACTGCCAACGTTCAAAGGACCATCTTCTCTACTCTGCCCAGTGCATAATAGAAGATCGTATATTTTAGCTTAGGAATCACGAAGCATAGGGGGAAAAGGTTGCTGCAGGTTACCACTGAGATTTTCTGTCCGAGAGACTGCCGTGTGACTGCATTCAGCTGGCACTACTAGTACCTGAAGGTTGGCAAAGCGACTGAAGCTGTGCCCTCGGACTCTCCTAAAGCACACGCATTTTGACATTTAACTTATTTCACATCTCACACGTAAAAAAAAAAATGTACCTGGTTCTTGCGTAGAAACCATGGCAATAGCCTCCTGAGACGACACGCACTCGCTGACATCTCCGTTAAAAGGAATGATGACACTTTCCCCTCGCTGCTGCAGTATCTTCTCCAGCAGCTTGTCCAAATCATCACCTAGATAAGAATTAGCGACAGCAAATTACCTGGAGGCTGTTTCAGAAAGGTGCTGTAGTACCACCCCCCCCCTTCTCCCACACCTGATGCCGAATCTGTGAAGGGGCAGGGGACTGGAGATACAGGGAGGAGAAGATGGGAGAATGTTTTTCTTTTTTATTTACTGATTTACCAGTTGAATGAATTCCAAAATAAAGAAACACGGCGGAATAATTTCAGCTCTGTGCCTTTACAGCTCTCAGTGACATCTGATTATTACAAAGAAACACACGCTATAAAACCACCTCTAAAACCTGCACGAAAAGCACACATGAGAAAAGGCTCACGCACTTACAGGTGCCCTACACCACACTCAGCAGGATGAACAGTGGCCACCGTGTGCTGTCACCCGATGAGTGACTTGCGCTGCACGGCTGAAGGAGATAAGCACGACTTTACACACAGGGAGCGGGGAGAAGGAACGAAAGCCTCTCGGTGGAGAGGGCAGAGCTGTGTTCACGTGCACTTCAACTGCTGAGCAGGAGATGCACCAGCCCGAAAGAAATGACTGTCTTGGCCAGAACTGCTGTTTCTCAGGATCACTCACCTAAAGATGTATTTTTGAAGTGAGATGCCAGGAAACTAACTTTCCCTGTGATGAGCTCGTAACTGATCTCTTTTAAAAATTCACTAGTGGTAAGCATACTCTCTGCAAGTGCCCTAGATTGGTATTGACCTGGAGAAGAGGGAGAGAAAAGTGAGAGCAACCTTTAACACAGTGCACTATCAATATGACCTTTCCCTCCTACAAGCGTGGGGCGCGCTGATCTTCAGTCACGGATCTTTACCGCCTTCACCCGGCAGACTGGGGGAGCAGTCTGGAGACGGGACGGACGGCTCCACCAGTCCAGCACATCCTTTGCAAGCTGCTGCCCATAGTTATGCACACTCGGGTGACAAATGATATGCAAAGTAGATGGAATGAAGGATTCTGGGTAAATATGAAAAAGTAATTATCCCTGGTGTGAAAAAAAGTACAAAAAACCCAAACCACCACACCATTACTGATTTATCTGACTGCAAACGAAAGCTGACCAGTCAGAATTCACTTCCATCCTGGCACACTTATGCTCCCACAGACACCGTAGCCAGTCGCCAATGTGGAATTTGAAAATCACCATGGTAAAAAGGATAAAAAGCACGTTCTGTTTGACAGTGGTCTGCGGAAGACTCTGGTCAATCGACTATTGCCATGTGAAATAGGCGAGCTGTTAAAGAAGTGGAGAGAGACAAACCAACTATTCTGTCACTGTGTCACTTCAAGGTCACCTCATTTTCTATGGCAGCACAAACACTAAAGGCTGAGGCCTCTCAAGGAGTAGCGATGTCTAACAGACGGTGATTTTTCTAGATCACCGTGGACTTCAGTACTACAAGTCTTGACAGAGCAATAGTGAACTTTGCAGCGTAGCAATACGAAGGAGAACAAAAAGAACAAAGGGCGTTTAAAAGCTGGAACGATGACTCGAGAACTTTAATTCAGCAAAACCGCATTGGTATTCAAAGGGTACCGAAATGTACTCACCCAGGACTACCACGCAGAATTCGTTTCCTCTTAGCTTTGACGCACAAATGGCAACTACATAATCTGGTAGCTTTTGCTGATGTTTTGTTTCATTGAGAGACCTCAACGTCTCCGAGATGCCCTCTGCCAGCGAGTTCTGGGTAACAACCACATGCACGAGGTCCCGGGACACACTAGCAATTAACCGAGCGAGCCAGGGGAGCTGAGCTGGTGACACAGAGACACACTGTGCGCTCATTTGCAAGGATCGCTCCCTCAGAGTGAACTCCTGCGTCGCTTTCAACACGATCTCCTCAAATTCCTCCCTCAGGGGTATCTGATCTGGACCTACATTGAAAACAAACAAACAGAAGAATAGTTATCTCACATAAAAATGCTCTTGAACCAGAAATAATTACACCTCTCTTGGTCTGACAAGCTTCTTCACCCTGTATCTTACATTTACAAAACCCAGTCGCTACTTAGTGGATCTCTCCCCACATGGCTTGTTCTTAGTTTTCCACATTAGAGGTCTCTCTCTCGCCATCTTTTTTATTTTAAACAATGAGGTATTCCATCTCACTCCTGGCTTTTCTTCAGAAGCCAGTGGGACAAACAAGGAATGGGAAAATATGTGCCCTTTGCCTGGAACAGAAGGATTAATCCCGTAGCCTCCATATGGTTTTACGGCAGAAAACCCAAGCGCTTATCCTCGCAGCGTAACCACAGCCGTGCATGGCAAAGCCTGTCAAGTGGTCTTCATTTTGCCTTTTCTCATCATGCGTACTAGTAAACTAAGCGTGGATGTGAATAAATGTCTTTAACCTCTTCTTTTACTTGAAATTAAATTAATCTAGCAAATCTTCAAACTTCTAATGGAATGAGGTATGCGCAACATTTGATCTGCATTCCCCTGGCTGTAAACTCTATGCAAACTTGAACTGAAAAACAGAAGTATAAGCTATCCTGTCTTAGCATTAGTCCCCCAGTTCAGCTTCAATTAGCTTTTTTTCTCAGTAAGATTTGTCTCATTGTCAAAGATACCCAGGAATGGGTGAAAAGATTCATGAACACAGAGTAAAAAATAACCATAGCTTAAATCGTCAAGATCTCACGTCAGCGCCAGAGGAAAAAGCTTCGCGCTTCAGCAGCTTGCTTTTCTATGACAAAAAAAGGGGGGCTTAAATACCAGAGATATGTGAAATGCTGGGTTTGGTTTTGCATTTTCTTTAAGGTCAAAGGCAAGCAAAAAGGGCAGTAAAAAAGGAGGAAACAGAACGGCTGGGTGAGAAGCAGGGCAGGGAGCGGGTGAATAACCTATGGTACAGAATCTGTAAAAACTGCCGCCTCTTATCATTTTGCCTTTTTGAGAAGGAACATATGGAGACTGTCACCATCCAATTACCACAGGATGGATGGTAGGGCAACTACAGACTTGTAAATGCAAGGCTGATCTCATTTTTGATGCAAACCAAAAAGCTTCGATGAGTCTTATTTAACGCAGCAGGGGTGTAACGCTCTTTTTGTAGCTCTCTGTTTTGGAAATACATTTCCTGTTCCCTTTGAAGAAATTGTAACATGTTGAAGGTCTTTGAAGAGCTCAAACCAGAAAAAAAAAAGACATTTATTAAGAGAAAGATGAAACAACTTCTGCAGAAATAAGTCCCTCTACAACATAACAACTGCAATAAAAAAGATGGTGTGCACTAAAAAAAAAACCTAAAAGCAAGCTTTTGCTGATTGAGGTTATTTAAGAGACAGGCTCTAGACACAGGGGTCATCATGAGTCCAAGTGAATTAAAGTAACTGTAGAAATGGAAAGACTTCTGTATGAGAACACAGAGAATTTCATTCCGATGATTTGTAAGAGAAAAACTTTAAAAAATAGTTTGTTTTCAGAAAGGTACCGGTAAATATTGTTTAAGTAGTGAAGCTTTTAATACCACACTTGGCTCTCAGCAGGCTTTCTCCATAACTATCCAGAGAAATAATGGAGCTAATATCAGGTGAGATGGAAGACAAAATGATAGATACTGATTTTGACTGTGAACAGCTTAATTAATACATATATACAAGAATCTGTCAAGACTGAAAGGCAGCATTTGGAAGAGAAATGAGAATACAGAAATGAGAATGTGAAGGATCATCTTGACTTCAGAAAGCAAAGCTGCAAAGCAAATACCACCCCAGAATATCAGTATCCAAAAGACCTTATTAACACGGTTATGCTTCCAAAAGCACCTGCAGTTTAAGACAACACATCCAAAAGCCACCCTTTTCTGGGTAGACACACTTCATGGTGCATCTGACAGAGAACTACCCCAACCACCTAAGAGCAGAAGAACTGCTGGAATAACATCTCGCTTTGAGCACCTGAATACCCCTTCCACTGAAGACAGAGGCGTGTTTCTACCTGGAGTCTGGATGTGGCTATCAATTCAGATATTGAAGCTACAAGACACTTCTGGGTGCCATGGCTTATGCATAGCCGAAGCGATTCAAATGCACCATAAGAGAGAGGGAGAATGGCTTTATAACTCTAAGCAGGTAGTTAACAGAGGGTCCAGAAATTTCCTCCAGCTGAAAAACCAGAACATGGACCTTAGCACTGCAACAGGGTAAGACTGTGTGTGTAGAAACAGTAGTGAAATAGTAAAAACCAGATGAGTACAAGTGATAGAATGTAACCAACGTGGCAAATATGGGCATTTTGAGTATAACGCCTGAAAATACTTCACTGTGAAGGTTGCCAGAGATAAAAAACGTGAAAACTGAGTAAGCACAGGAGACAGACCGTAAAAAAGCCCACTGCAATCAAACACACCTCTTGATCTTATTTTACTTACTCCTTTATCAGTCAGTGGAATTTATTTATAGCAGTGCTATGGCTCAAAATCATAGCTTTCACTGTGTGTAGTCTTCATAAGTAGCTTTAAAGTGTCAGAAATGCACTTATTTTCTTTGCCTTGATTTGTTATATCACTGTGAGATTGCTCAGCTGATGTCTGAAAACACAAGGGCATTATCCTACAATTAATAATATTGTCAGGGAAACTTAAAGGAATTCTCAGATTTTTGGTTGGGTTTTTTTTCCGCTTTCATCAATGCTGTTCTTGTGAGCTGGGATCAGTCATCTGCAAACAGATTTAGTGTAAGTAGTGAGATGTGAAAAAAAGCCACAACTCGGTATCTACTTCATTCTTCTGTCTGCTTATCTTTGCCTTTATCTTACTCCTTCACAACATACTCTGGAAAATAGTCACTTTTAGTCTTGCTTTCTCAAGAGAAAAAGAGGTTCACACAAATAAACTGTTATGTCTGTATTTCTCTCTTCTCATCAAAAACTTTTGAAGCTGGCTGCCTTCCAATCATCTTTAATCTGCCTTAGGTTGAAAAAAATGGGATAAAGGCTGCAGTTCAGTGCAACTGTCACAATTCCAATGGTTTTAAGTTCATAGCATTATTCAAACCCACAACATGTTTTGATCCTCATGCTCTGCAGAATGTTTTTACTTTCCTCCTCGTTAGGCTCTTTCATCTTACGCTGCTGGCACTCATCTCTGCACAAGGTCAAATAGAAAACTATTCAGCTTTGCACAGCTAAGAACAAAAGCCAAAATAAACACCTGCTAATAAGGGACCTGCTTTATGCTGAAGGCATGGTGCTCACTAGACACAGCTCAGCTCCAGAAGCTTTGCACCAAGCCTCCTCAAGTTGGAGGCTTAATCCCATTTAAGGTTGGATTTGCTCATGGAGCGTGGTTCACTTGGTTAAGTTTCAAGAACTAGTTTATTTTTAATTGGAAATGGTACATGTTTGTCTGAAGGCAATTTGCAAGCTGCCTCTATCAATCCAGAAGAGTGTGAAGCAGCCGGATTTAACACACAGACTCTAAAAACCTTCCAATGAAGATGAAAACCTCAAATAGCAAATTTAACCCCACGAAGAGAAGAGCAACAGAAAGCCATTCAGCCTGTGCAAATGAAAGAAGCCCTCTGTCAGTTCTAACATGGCACTCAACGGACAACTGAGGCAGAGAATGATAAACGAAGCAAACCGGTCACTTAGTAAGACCAGAGAGAAGATGGCCTCCTTCCCGCCCGTAACCGTGCGGCATCGAGGGAGAAGAGTAGAGCGGGTGAAACCTGCACAGAACACGCTCGCTACCGCGTGAAATCACGGGGCTATCACGTGAAATGTTCGCACACTTCACACCACTGGGTATTACAGATGCCCTAGAGGAAACTCAGTCCAGGAAAAGCAGTGTGCTCTTCACAGAGGTCATTTCACACTTCCCTAAGAGAAGCAGCATCTTTTTAAATACAAAGTTCAGGCGGGGGCTGCTGCGAGAAGTTTCCCAACACTATCCTGCATTACTCTTTAGCTTCTAAAACCTCACTGTTAACAGTGCTCCTTTTTTTACTCTAAGGCAGGGAAAAATGTCTGGGCCTGTACTAAGAGAAAGAAAATGTGTTTTACTGTCTTGCTAAGAGCCCATTTCAAAAACGTACATTCAAAAACGTACATGTGCCTTGGTCTGAATAACAAACGTGGTTTTTATGTAAACGCTGCCGTCACCGAAGCAACGATGGCCATCAACATCTGCCAGCATTTGTCACAAAACTGAGTAAAGCAGACTGAGTGTCCGTAGCCAGAGCTGCGACAACTGATGGTTTGATACCCTAAGCAACTGATTTATCTGCACTGCACATCCATTTTCACAAAGGTGACCTGGTCAGTCCCCATATGGAGAGCAGAAGCCGTACCAGCCTTTAAATTCCCTTCACTTCCTCCTGGTGAACGAAGCAGCAAAGGCACGCACACTAGATGGAGCCACTTACCTCTTTCAGGCACAAAAGTAGCCAGAAGATTGGCTCTGAAACACACATAAGGAGGGTGGGAAGAAAAAGGACAGTCACAAATAAACCCCAAGTGCTTAGGAGAAGTTGCTTACCTAGTTGGACAAGATACTGAATAGTTAAAAGTATCATATTCTCCACACTTAGCAGCTGACTGCTGGTCAAACCCAAGAGATCCAAATCCTTGTTTTCCAGCTGTGGAATCTTGTAACAATTCACCAGCAAGGGACTTACAACAATATCACCGACATTTCCATAGAAATAAGGTAAAGTGCCATAACCTTTGATAAAAGAAATTTAAAAAATCCCAGAAATTCACAAAATATGCCACTACATGAAATCTTGTACAATGTATACGTTTCCAAACATCCCCTTAATGTTATCTTGCAAAATATACTACATCAGAGATTGTTCCTGGCATTACAATTGCTTTAAAAGAATAAATGGGATGGGCTAGTGCTGTATTTTACAAGAAGTGATCACCAAGATTTGCAAAAACTAGCAATAACTTCAGGATAATAATCACTGTTATCCAGGTACAGATGAGAGCATTATCTATTCGGGTCTTACCCTGACCTTTAAATGCAATTTCTTCATAATACAGTGTGTATAAAACTGAAAAGAATCAATAGAAGCAACAGTACATTGATCTTAACATTACAAAAGCAGCGTAAGTCACATTAGCATTGAGTCACCGGGGCGCTGCTGTGATTGATTTCACTTTTTTGCCACCTTTCCATGCTGTTCTCATAACAGGTTAAATAAACATCAACAACTAAACATGCTGCTGTGCAAAGCAAAGCACGTAAGGACAGGGTAACTCCTCTTTTCGTCGAGAATGTTTGTTTTTAAAAATTTTCCACAGATTTTGCCAAAGCCCTCCATTTGAGTACATCTGGTTCTGTACTATTAATAGGACGCTGTTCCTCAGGGCCACTAACGTGTAGCCTAACTGAGGACTTCACTGGCAGCTCTCCAAGAGCCTAAGAGCTGCATTCAATTTGCACTTAAGCTGATGACTGTGGGCACCCTCATCTTCAGTTAGGAAGTGTTCCTCTGAAAACCCGTGCTAGAGCTTTAGACTAGACTTCCAGAAAACAACACGAAGCAGAACAGACCAGAAGTGTAATAACCCTATATCTGATGGATTTACTAGTGTAGGTGGCCCTGGCAATTCTCTGGGAATTCTGTTTATTAGGATTATCTGTGCACGTGAGGGCTTGGAGAACTTCTCAGTCTTTGCAGGAATGACAAATTATTCCATAGGTTGTATTAACAGGCACGCTCTGTCAACGCTGAAGCTACTTTGTACAGCAGCCTGTACTATGCTGGACTGAGAAGAGATGTAGTAAGAGTCAAAAAAGTCACTCATCAAAATTTTGGCAGCGCTAGCTGACACCCATCTTTTGTTACATAGTAAGTGTGTTCTGCGCCGTGTCTTTCTAAGGGCCAGCAAACGCAAATGTACTTTACACATCTAAAGGACTTTAAAAGCCTGATCTGTTATCTCGGTTGCTTACAAGAAGTATGGACTGTAAAAAAATGGACTAAAAGAAAGTTAGCATGCTTTACTTTCGATTAGTCAGTTCAAATCAATTTTCTGTTTCTCCTGCAGAATCCCTGGCCTTCAAGATCCGGCCTATAAATGCTGCAGGAAATATCTACTTGTTTTGCAAGTTGTTTACACTGGAAAGCTATTTCAGTTACATGGAAATATTTCCATTCTCGTATTTTACAAAAATCTTATCTGTAAAAAACTTCCATTTGGCCAGAGGTTTTCTATCACTTGTGTATAAATTTGTCGTGACCAGTTTGCAGGTTCTCCAGAGACTGCCTGACTTCCAGCTTTAAATGTTGAGCAACCGAAGCAAACTATCCCTGAGAAACTGGCTTTGCATTGTACTGGATGCCAGAACCAACAAAAAGAAATCAAAAAACCCCAACACCCTTTCCCTAGGGGAGATGTATTTGTTCAAAACGCAGCAGACGATTCCCCAGGGTAGGACTTACCTATCAAAATCACTGGTCTGACTCCCGAGTTATTCAGCAGGTTTTCAGGAACTATTACAGTCTCCCCTGCTGGGATGGGTTGAGGCTGTAAAATTCCAGTTAGCATGGATTGAGGAACTGGGACTGACAAAAGAGGCTCTATAAAATAAAGAAAAGAGAAGCTTCCATTACTGAAAGGCCCACACTGTGATTTGTCTCTATGAACGAATAAAAAAAAATTACTGCAGATCACTAACTGTAATAAAATTCAAAAGCTCTCTGCATTTCCTGCTACAGTTTTAAGGAATTTAAATTAAGAGCCTATATCTTCCTGTATCTCCACCCCTAAAATAAAACTTTTTTTGACCACTGTTTTGTTGGTGGGAATGAGAGAGGAAAGCACAGGTTTGAATATGCATCTTTAAACAAAGCCAAGTACCAAGCCAAAAGGCCACTTCTAGGACAGAGGAGACCTCTCAATGCTGCTCTGACTTCTCACCTCGAATATATGTAAATAACAAAACCAAAACCAGGCCAAAATCTCAAAGCTGCCCTCAGACATTTGCTACAAGGATAAAAATTAGGCTTTACTCACGAAAGAGTAAGAGCAGCTTTCACAAGTAAAAAGAAACAAAATGCAAGGATTCTGTAATCTGTAATCAGGTTTCAGCATGAGGTCTGCTTCAGAAGTTTCTCAGCCTTCATTTGGTGGTTTGGAACAGATTTTTCAAACATTGCCATCACGAGAAAAGCATCAAGGGCAACATGACTTAATGCGTATGTTTCAGCAGTGGAAATTGTCTATCCAACAGCAAAAATACTATGGAAGACTTATGGAAAATGGAGCACGCAGCAGAGGCAGTAGATTAGCAGAGACAAACTCAACACAAAGGGGGAGATTGCCTCACGTCGCGTGTCTCCAGCAGGTCTCCGAAGCCAGAAACCTACAAAAGCTGCAACTGATTCGAGGTGCCCAGCTAGGCAGGCCTGCACTGCCATGGAACTGTTCTTCTAGGGTGAGCATCTCTGAAAATTAACTCCAAAATACCTCAAAGTCAAGCCTTGCGAAGCAGGGGTGAGAATACATCGTGCATGTTGACAAAGGGCTTTTTTCCTTCCTTCTGTGTTTATTCTCTCACTCTACACAGAGAGGTAAGTAATTGTTTATTGCCCTTTACAAAGCATTCTGAATCTAAAACCTGAAAAGGGCTTAAATAGTGAACAGCTTTACTAATAGTTCTGCATAAAGAGGTACCCACGTGGATACTGAAGAGCATTCTCATTCCGTGATTCTGTGCGATTCACCCAAACTCCTAATTAATCCCATTTCATACCACGATGTCACGTAACCCTCCTACAGCTCTTCCACTCATACCAGACACACGGTCTCACAAACTTTATGCTTTTAACTGAAGATGACTGAGTGGACATCAGTGTCCTTTGCTAGGCCAGAACTATACAAAACAGTTTCTCCTGTGCAGCAGTGGAGTATGATTTCTGTAACACGCCACACCAGGCTGAGACACAACATTCAAGGTGAAGGCTCATGAGAATCTTGGAAATATCTTCATATATCCATACATCTCTACAATTTTAGAAGGACTGAGGTACATTTGGGAGACTTCAGTAGCTTTGGATTTTTATTAATATTATATGTACCTTCCTTTCCTCTCTCTCCCCCAGTAGTTCCACTTCCCTTGTGTCCCATCTTAAACTATGGCAACAAAGACCTGGCCATCAAGTGTGCTTTTCTGCTGCATCTGAAAAAACTTCCCATGGTGTCCTTAACTGCTTCAACAGCTCAGTTATGTTTCCCGTGCAACACCTAAGGGAAGCAGCACAGAGCTACTGGTCTGGCTGAGTACAGGGTTTTACAACTGCCATCTCCGTGTTATTCAAGTTTTACCTGCTCTTGCTGAAGGCTGAGCTGCAGGAACAGGTACCGCTAAAGCAGGTGGAGGGACTGGGGACCCAGGAGACCATCCCCGGTGACGTTTCTTTGGTGGTCCAGAACTGGACATCGATGCTGAGAATGAAAGCAAAGACTAAATTCTAAAGCCCATCCTCCCAAATAACCAGATTCCAGCCCACATTTCCATTTGACATTGGCATTGAGCCGCTATCACACCACAGAGCACCAGAGGTTTACACCTAGACTTACAGAAAGCCAGACTATGATGATAAAAACGTTGTACCTGTGTTAAAAAGTACAGTGCTGTTATTAATGGTCATGCCAACAACCAACCGGATCTGTAAAGACTGAATTGGAGGAACAGCTACGATGGGAAGAACAAAATCATGAATTTCAGGCTTAAAAGCCAGTGTAGCTTAAAATAAAGAGCAGAGAGGTTTTCTTTACCTTGGTCTCCAGCTGCACAGCCAGGACTGGGAGATGTCGAGTGAGGCATTGGCCGAGAAACTGTAGAACTCAAGACACTGTTTCTTCCTCCATTAGCATTTCCATTAGCAGCATCAGTGGCACGCAGTGAAAGAGGAGCTGAGTATAGTAAAATACAGAGTGTGTGTCTTGAGTCAGTCTTGGAAACAAACAAACAAAATAATGCAGCCACATGCAGATAGAAAAGAACAGGGTGAGATCTGTGACTGAGACAAACATACTCCAGGGAAAGCATGAAATGTACTCGGCAGAGAATAATTTGGGCACAGGCTGCAAAATCTTGACCTTGAAATGTGGTCTCCACATTTCAGGGAGAAGAGGATAGGTATAAGGAAAAGTCCAAAGGAAAGCCCCGCAAAGTAAGACAGACCATTACACACACAGAGAATTACTGGAAGTTTCTGACACATTTTTCCAGACCTCAAAAAATTTTTAAAAATAAATTAAAATTGCACAGCGTTAATTCAGTTTGTAAAGATTCCTAAGCCACTTGAGTGCATTTACATGTATTTCTCCCCGATCATTATGTGCCATACACAGTGATTCACTACAGGGTTCTCCTCTGAAGCCTTAGCAGGCTGGGCAGGGCGGGCAGGCAGTCTGCTGGGAAGTAGACTGGTCTGAGCACTACCGAGCAAACCGCGACCCAGACCAGGAAATGAAGCTGTAACAACGGAGGATCACAAGAAGTTATCCTCATGCTTCTGAGCTCCTTCTCACTCTTTTTCAGAGCCTGATTTTTGCAGAAGAAAAAAAATAAAGGCATAAACTGCATAGAGCAGACATGGAGCCCAGCGGGCACCAGAGCCCCTTGCTGTTATCTTTTATCTGCCGTTATCTTTTACACAATGCACTGCTAACGATTCATTAGGCAGAACATATTAAGTACATATAACAACATGTATTGTATAAAATAGCAGGTATCATGTATAAATCATGTATAAAACTAATGCTCCTATGGATACATAAGCCAAATACATTTATCATTTTTCTTCAAGCATACTTCCCTGTATTAAGTGTGATAACACTTTTTTATTGTTTGAATGACTGATCACCTAAAGTAATTAACAGAGCATCACAACAGAGTATCAGGGAGGGATTTCGATGCCACAGTCAAGGGTTCTAATTTATTGAACACGTTAATCTAGAAATAAATAATTAAAGCAGTACAGATGTTAAAACTCCTTTAAATGAGACTAAATTCCATGAACTGTATCTGGAGAAACTACAGCTGCTACAAATGGTGAGCAACACACAGCTCGGAGATACCGAGGCAAGAATTGGTGGGATATCAAGAGGTGACTTTTATGCTCTTGGGTACCTGAGGAAGTGCAAAGAGAGCTATGGCATGTGTTTTCACCAGGATGTCAAATCTGAACGACAAGGCATGGCTCATCCTGGGGACAGTAGGAGTTACAGAAAATTTCTGCGCAGAGGATTGCAAGAATATGAGAGTTTTGGAAACGCCAACAAATGTTTTCCTTTTCCTTTTTTTTTTTTTTTACCAAAAGGATGACACCTTTATTTGTTGGCTGTTAAACTGCTAATCCTGTTGGCTCTCAGCTATCCTGGAAAGCAAAGCTGTACCTGCAGCAAATGCCTTTCCTACGAGCTGTACTGACAGAGCCAGAGGTTTCACAATGTTCTTGTTTCGGGATGGGTCTTGAGCTCCACTTAAGTTAACAGCAGAAGATGATTTTGCCGGACTAAATACTGAAGAATCTGAGAAAAGAAGTTGTTTGATTAAGTAACAATTAAGAATTATATATATATGTGCATATACAGTCTGTAATACATACACAAGAACAGTCATGCACACTTATTTAAACTCATCTCTGCACACAGTGCAGGTTTTTCCACACCTAGGAAATCACCACCTATCGCTGCCTTTTGGGAGTTGTAACAGACATTTAACTGGGCGTTTCTATAGAGTCTTATAAGCTACTCAACCCGTGACTGATCTCTTCCATGATATTTTGCATTCACATACACTCAAAAACTATTTTAACAGTAGAAATGGCTGTATCATTGCTCCTCAAAATACCCCCATGGAATAGGTGAGTAAACACAGGTACGCTGTGTCACAGATGAGAAAGCCAAGGCAAAGACCTTACGTGTCTTGCCCTCAGCAAGCACAGAAATAAGCACTGGAATAAGCTGCCTAAAAAGGCTATGGAATCTCCATCCCCTGAGATCTGCAAGAACAAGTTATTGAACCTCTGTCAGACAAAGCTGAGCTAGACTTAGGGCAGAAAGAGTACATAACCTCCTCACAACACTGTCTGTAAGGCTACAAATGTATTCATACCCATTTTTTATCTGGGTAAGAAATGAAAGGTATCTGAGCCCAAACTCCTTTCATGAATTAACAAACAGCATCTCCTTAGAGCACTTTCTGAAGGCTGAAAAATCTAAACCTTATTTTATACAAGGATAAACTGATGAATATACAGCTTCTAATACTCGCACAGTATGAAACT
Source organism: Ceryle rudis (assembly GCA_033439905.1). Taxonomy (NCBI): domain Eukaryota; kingdom Metazoa; phylum Chordata; class Aves; order Coraciiformes; family Cerylidae; genus Ceryle; species Ceryle rudis. Next base: position 77,897 of record JAAGNO010026583.1, on the reverse strand, counting down.
GTAAATCAGAAGTGACCGCAAACCTTTCAGCACGCAGCCCCCCACACTAACACCAGGCATTTAATACCTGCAATCTATGTCAAGAAAAGTTTGACGTTTGGATGTTGCCACGCTGACAAATCCAAATTCTTATAACCATAATGAAAGAACATTAACTCAGCATCTGTCCAGAGAGCAGTTTGCATCAAATAGGCAAAGTAGGCTAAGTTCACCTACAGGTGTCCTAGTAAAATAGGGGGCAAAGACCAACTTGATCTGCCAAAGACACCACCCTTGGACACACACCATGTAGCGAAGGAGGGTGGGGAGGAGAGCTCTGCCAGACAGAGTAACTGAGATGGGGAATGAACAAAGGAGCTTCTGCTCTTGCGGCTCCACAAGAAGACCTTGGCCCCATTCACAGGAACTATGCAGAAAGTCTGACTCAATAAACCACCAGGCTGGGGCTTTGCGGGAGAATGTTGGGGTCTCATTAAATACGATGTAGCAGATACGTAGTGGCAGAGCTTTCCTCAAGGGAAACTGTCCTGAAGCTCTGGGTTTTTTTCCCCCTCTCTGGTTCTAATACATGTTCTTGAAATTTTATCTGTGAAGGCTGTGGCTGGTGTCTCTTTAACCGTCACGCCATTCCTTAGTAGTAGTGCCACCAGCTATTAAACTGTTCATCCTTCTGTTGTAAAATCCTGTTTCTAGTCGCTTAAGACTCTTTCAACACCCGATTTGAAGTCTCCCTTCTTTTATGTCTGCCTAAAATGGAACTTTTGATACTGTTCAAGGTGTCACCCATTTTTCATTGCCAGTTGACTCTCCTTTGCAATGGAACTGCATCTTCCCATGCCGTTTTGAGAGGGGGACTCGACATCCAACTGCAATGTCATGGCCACACCACACTGTCAGCTTTAAAAAGGTATTTTGAAATTCTCTTGCACTCTGATTTCTATCACGACATCACCGTTCCAACACAGTACTCTGAGTGTGCCCATAACTGTCTACCCACAAGCACCTTCTAGAACTTGGAAGACTCAACTGCTCACTTACAAGGACAGTAAACAAGAAATATTTACACGAGTTTAAAAGGAAAAAAATGAACATGAGTTGACAATAAACTGAAAACCATTTCAGAAAGCAACTTGATAATAAGCAGCACTGTTTTAAAACAACCGAGAAGTCAACTGAAGCACAAACAGCTATGCAGAACCTAGCAGAGAAAAAGTCAGCCCTCCATCACAGGTGACACATGTCAGAATTCACACCACTGAAAAATGGTGCTCCCCCCCTTCTCTCTGTCCCGGGGGATTCATACGTATGCATGTGGCATTATCTTCACTAGGAGATAACAGTAGGAGATGAAAAGGTTTTGACAACCATGACCTAAGAGTACAAACAGTGACACACAGACAAGCAGACCGAAAATCGCAGTGAGTGATAAGGAGAAAGCAGTATATAAAAGGTGCATCTATTAACTTGGCAGGTACAATAGAAGACAAAGTTGTGTCAATATTGGATCACTTATTGTTTCAAATAAATAGCTTCTCATGCATCTGCCCAGTTCTCATGCCAGGATCTGGGTGTCGAGGGATCATGCAACGAAACGCGGGTATGTTTAAAAACCGCTCTCATTTCATTTTAACCAAAGCCTACAGCACAAAGATAGCTTCCTAAACAAATACAGCGGGGGCACCTGGGGAAAGTAATCTCTGACCATAGTGATCAGGGATTACAATTTCATAAGAATGGATATAAGAAAGCTTTGGTTTGTTACTCCTTTTTAACATACTTTATATGTGGAAAAAGTATCTCCGCAATCTTGGCCTTATATCTGCTTCGTACTTCCCCAGGGAAGTGTACATTTTATCAACCAATTAAAACAACTCATTTTCTCCTGGTTTTAATTTTTCAAGAAATACCACAAACAGACACAAAAACATGTAACAGCGTAGATGAAACTGCGATGAAGTAATGAGGAAAAAAATGTCAAAGAAAAGCACCTTGGCTATTTGCAATAAAGAAAGAAATAAATGAAATTAAGATGCTGCTTCTTTGCTGGGCAATGTCTGTTTGATTTTTATAGCTTCTCCTTCAGTATGTCATTAATAGCTTCCTAGAACAGTTATGAGATGCGCATTAGCTCACTTAACACCAAACTACTGTAGGTGTATGAGGAAACTGCTGTTCCTAAGAACACCTCTGTGGTAAATAAATTTTCAACAAATAAATGAGGAGGTAGATAAATAAAAGCTGCCCCCCTAACCCTAAAAGGAGATAATTTTCCTTTTCAAGAGAAGTAGTGTAGTCCATATAGTAAGCAAACACCTCCGTATAAATTTGTAATTCAAGTTATTTTGAGAGCCCCAAAAATTAAATGACAAGAACACAGGGAGACACAGAATCAAACAAATGAATCAAAAGATCGTTGAATACTTTTTTAATCGGCCACTATTATGAGGCCTAAGCTAACCTTCAGCCTCACCTGGGTCTCAAGCTTTCACAAAGCAGACTTTGAAAGGCATCCTCCCCATTATCATCTCTACACAGCTTGAGGTAAATACCCACTTGTTTACAGCAACCCTGAACCACCAGTATCTGAGGTAACTTACCATCCCCAATAGTTATCTTTATAGCACTTTCAGCTCCTACCTGTCTGAGTGAACCCTGATTTGTATCCATTAGCTGATCCGCCCTCTGGGGTCGTGGACGGTGACACCGAAGAATTTGGTTTAGCAGAGAGGCTAGCAGCAGATGATTGCCTGCTTCTACATTCTGCAAACGAAGCAGCTACAGTACATATTAACAAGGCCTGCCTTCCAGTAGGAAAGTTCAGCAACACGGCGAGGAAAGGCGACAAAACGTTAACAGCGCAGAGAGAGCACGGACAGCAAACAGCGACAAATGGCAGCATTCAACAGAAACACCACTCTTGCAGTTTAGTCAACTTTGTCCTCTAATTAAGAAAATCTCCCTGGGGGCCACTCAGAGGGCCAGGCAAATAAGGACCAGATGCTGCAAAATTACAAGAGCCCTCAGTTCACAGCTTCCAAAGAGATTTGAAGGTATTTGACGTATCCCAGGAAACGCTCAGTGACTTCTGCGGCACAACCTTTACCCAAACCAGCATGTATTGCCCTTTCAAAGGGGAAACTGAATTCGTAGTGTACCTCCACAAAACCTTCAGGGAGATCTCAGCGCTGGGTGAAAACTCAGTTGAGGGAAGAGAAAAATCACCTTAAAACCCACGCATTCATCCTTTTTTTTTTTTTTTAAACTGAGATCTACTCATAGAATCATTCAGGTTGAAAAGACCCCCTGGGATCATCAAGTCCAACCATTAACCCTAGTCTACAAAGTTCACCCCTAAACCATGTCAGGCTTTGTTTGAGGAGAAGTGGGTGTTTAAAAGCATTTCTCTTCTTCTAATTAGACCTTTAATGGAAGTAAGGGGCGAAGGGTTACCAGACGGATGGTAACAATATGGGGATAGAGTCTATAAAAATAATGCCCATGAGGTCAATTCTTGGTCGATTTTCTACCCTTTCATGGGTGTTCAAAACACTTGCGATTGGCATATAACCAAAAGCAGTAACCCATGTGTGCACCGCTCCTGGCTGCGTTTACCAGGGCACACACCAACTCCAAACGCATGAGCATTGTTCGGAAAAAGGATTCCAGAAGTAAAAATGGGTTTCCTTTTACTGTATTTGGAATTTCACTACCAAATTAAATCTTTCTGTAGTTTTTGTGGAAAATGCTGCTGAAAAACACATCCACTCTAAAGCAGCAGTTAATTCGCAACTGAGAAAAGCAGCTGAAGCCAGGATCCCTTTGAACTAGTAACTGATACAATACTATAATGACTCATACAGCTCGGTGATAACCATCTCTTTCTGGTGTCATGCTGCTATTTCACATGAGGATGTGACTCTTCAGATGTGTGTCAGTCCTCCTGTGGAGCTTCTCCTCTCTCTACTCACATCACCATCCTCTTTGGAACAACAGGCATTAGATTGAACTCTGCCTTTATTGAGTGAGACCACAGCTGAGGAAGACAGGCAGTCTCAATATACACTGGCTTAGTAGAGAGTGAGTAGGAAAACCAGTCTCTCCTCGAGTCTCTGCATGGCTTTAGCTCCCAAAACCTGCACCCTTCAGTAACAGATCCCATGGCTACCAGGCCTAGAGGTCACAAATGTATCCTCTTTAGCACACAGCAGTAGTGCACAGGCTGCTCCAGTAGAGGGTAAGTCCAAATGTAAACCACACCATAAATGGCAGGAGTATGCAAGATTTCTCCTCTTTCCCTGAGATCAGTGACCCCAGCCTTCTTAATCTTATGGCATGCTAGCTATCCTCAGGCATGAGACAGATTAGATGGCACTTGCTGAGATGAGTATCACTGGAAAGCCAATGCTGGAGCCCTGGCTGTGAGTCATCTCGCTTCAGGCACAGAAATGAGCAACCTTATTTCTTCTACCAAGCCGGCTGCACATCCTAAGAAGGGCAGATTTAGGGCTCCCACTGAAAGTATGGGCAGATGGAGAAAGGCTTAAATAAACCTCTCTGGCAAAATCCAGATCTCAGTGAAATCAGTGGGTATTTTTCCTTCAAGCAGTAAAGTCAGTCATCTTCTACAGCTCCTATGGACTGCATACATTTTCAACAGGCAACTTTCAATTTCTCATTCAACATCACACTAATATAATAAAAAACCACCCCAAAGTCAGTGGCCACTGTTATTACCTTTCCAGCAAATAAGGGGTCCCTTTGACAGTACACCTTGGGAGCTTCTTACTAGGTAGTACTTTAAGTGCTTCTGCTTCTTTGGCTGAGTGGTTAATTTCAGGTTGATATGATTGGAAAACTCCGTGAAGTACCGAAATCCTCTTTCTCCACAGCCTATACAATTCCCAGAAAATCCTGGAAGAATGAAGCAGAAGATACACATACAGATGAAATAACTCGTGGACTGGTAGGAATAAGGCCACCTTAACCTACCTGCACCTCCAGCTCAGAGCAACTGAAGGCCTAGAGCTAGACAGCTTCTGCAGGTGCCTTGCACAGCACTTGTGTGTCAGGAAGCAGCCAGCCACAGGTAGATTTTAGTCTTGGCTACTCTGCAACTCTTCCATCTTTCTACATTATACTAACATGCCAAGTGCATCACCAACTTTTTTTGCCTATACTACCAATTTTTCCACTCCGCACAGCGCAGAGACGAGTAACTGTTTGGCAGAGGAGAGCTATGATGCCAGGCTAGGAAATCTCCGTAAGGAAAAAAGAAAAACCAAACCATTTTTTCCACATTTAATGGCGAATCCACAGGAGACGCTGCAACCTCATGTAACCAAAATTAACCTTAATAGCTAACAAATTTTGTCTGAGACTCCTTATACAAAGCACCTCCCGAGTAACCGGAAGACTTTTAGTCTTAAAAGCAATCATCTGTTGTCAAGATTTTCATGGCAAAAGTTAGGAGTCCTTCTGAATGTTTCTAAAGACTTACAACCTCTTGTGAAAGCAAACACTGTAGGAACAAAGGCAGAAGACTCCTTTTCTGTAACGATTCCAACACGGTTTCACAGAAGGGAGTGAACTGTGAGTTGAGGCCTGGAGGACAGTGTCCAGATTGAGGATTATAAGGACCCGTGATTTCCAGTGCCGTTCACAGCCACGTTAATGGGAGTGTTGAATACAGATGGCATGGGTCTAACACCTCCCAGCATGAAGCACAGGGCAGTTCTGAAATGGGCCTGCCTTAAAATCCTTCTTGTTTGAAGAAGCTCTCTATTATCTAATGCTGAACAATTAAAACTCCTCTGCCTTACCTGCCACTCATCCCTGAATCACCTTCAGCTCTTAATCATGAAGTATTGTACATTCTTTCTGGAACATCAGTAATGATTTATAAAATTATAATAATACTTTATAATATAAAGTATTGATTTATAATAGGAATTTATATAATACTGGGCAGACTAATATCTAGAAGAAACACTTTATTTTTCTTAGGTTTTTTTCCATTTCCTACTCAATTCAAGAACTGTAACAGAACAATTTTTCATCCTCATTACCATGGTTATTTTCCACAGCGCCAAGCACTTGGGAGAACACTGGTTCCTACACTCACCTGTCAGACAAATCCGTAGTTCTATGAAAAAGATACTCAGTCTTTTTGACAAAATGCATTTTCCATAAAATTCTTATTAATTAGGCCATTGTCATCTGCCTTCCTATGCCTCATTGTCATCTTCTATCATCATGTTGCTGAGGATGTCAAGAAGTGGATTTCTTCATCCTGTTTCTCATGGGACTGAATCAGTCTTTCCCTTCTCCCTTGAACCCCACAGGAACTACTGGTGCCTCTCCACAGCTGCCAGAAACAGTCATTAAGGCCTCAGAGCTATAGAGGCAATTCTCTCCTCATAGGTACCAGTTACACAGGCCTAGAGACACTTAAATAAGTAACAAAAGCAATGCCGGAGCAGGGATGTGGGTCACTAGACTCATTACCGAATGATAGCAGAGACGATAGATGGATACAAAACCGGGGGCAGAGGGGGAGGAAGGCTTACCAACAAGACAAGCAGTACAGCATTAAATCAGACTAAACCCCATCTGTCTGTCTATCAGATGGTTCTTACTGAACAATGCTTGACACCTCCTCTGAGGATGGCAGGATACAGCAGGGTGCCCCATGAGGCCACATCCCCAGCCATGCCCAGCAAGGGCACACCACACCACACCACAGCTCCTGTGGCCAGGGGGATTTCTGCATTAGGTCCAAAGGTTTACAGGGGGCAGCACACTGAACGGGCTCCAGGGAGAAACAGCATGACAGCGTTAAGTACAGAATCGAGGTGGTCTCAGTAAGTATGCAAAATGATGCTGGTCTGGACCAGAATTTGAGCAGTGTGGTTAAATCAGGGTATTTACGCTTTATTGCAATTTCTCCCTGCTGAAAGGTTTTCCTGAGTGTATACTCAGTAGCACAGTGACTGGGGGAGGAATGAGAGAGTAAATTCAAAACAGGCTGGAGGAACCAAAATACATTAAATCATTTTATTAGCCTATTAAAATGTGACCCAGGCAGGAAATCTAGGTGCACGTATGTCTGTCTTCAATCACCAACAACCATCCTTGTATTAAAATGTTAAAGCTTATAAATGCAATCAATTATTTCATAAATGTGGGAATTTTTCCCCTCCGTATGAATTAGATTTTGAGAAGCAAACTGTGCTGAGAGCTCCTGTTGAGAACAATGTTCCAGGTGCAGCCAAGGGCAGAATTTTTCCCTTAATCCACAGAAAAATAGATAGCTCATCTTTAACAGTCGCATGAGCATATTTCTTCGTAAATGAAAATGCCGTAAGCATCAGTAGAGATAAAGAGTATATGGACAGTTCTCATTTAGAATGCCAGGGCTGCAGTTGACTTCTGCCCACGCGAAAATGACTGAGCTTTGATTGTGGTTAATTGTGGAGTCGGGGACTTGTGTTAAAATGGGCTTTTAAGGCAAGTTCACCTACAGATTTAATTTAATAAAAACAAGCCTGTCCTCAACATATTTCTAATAGAAGGTCATTAGCTGAAAGGACTTGAGATAGTTTTGAACTGACCTTTTTCTCTGAATTATTATGGTACGATACAAAAACTAAAAAAATAAAAAAAAATCTCTTACCTAAAAGTGCATTTTTTCCATGATCATCTGGCAAAAACCGCTTGTCAACAGCGCAGACTAGAATGTGCTCAGGAAGGTTGGGAGATTTGGCTCCTACTAACAGGAAACCTGCTGGGATATCAATTTGTTCCATGCACAGAGATACTAACCGTAAATCCTTCCCTGCTTGACAAAAACCTAAAAAATAAACCAAAACAAATGATAAATCTTCAAAAGATTTCATTTCATTTTCTTCCTTTTATCAGTTACAAAAGCGAGTGGGGCGTCACAACCTGATGCTGTGGCTGGGGATTTTCATACATCCTTTTCAAGAGAAATGGAGGAAATGGAGATAGCATCTCATCAGATCCACTTAGCTCAGGGTTTCAGAGACAACAGATAAACATTATTTTAAAGAGATCTTGAACACAGTCGGGCAGGGAAGAGACGTAAACCTCCGAAGAGTAGAAACCAAACAGCTCAGAAACTCCGTTTTTCAGAAACATTGAAATTAAGAAGGAATTTATAAAGGTGACTTTATAACAGAAAACACCTCTTAAAACATGCCAAAGAATTTTAGTGAACAGTGTTTGCAAGGAACAAGTTTTGTCTTTGCTGCTTGTAACAGGCTGGCATTGGCAGATAAACATCACTAACTAATACAAAGGAATGATAAAAATCGATGACTGAAGTTTAGTACTGCCTACGAAAGAAAAAAATATTTTAAAATCTCATTTTTAACCTGTCTATACACTTTAGGAATTCCACCAAGCCAAAGATTAATTCAGTGGTTTTAGAGACGTGCACACCATGTTTGCTTTGAGTCCCCAGTTGAGTCTCCTGAGGTTTCGATGGGCTGCATGACTCGAAGTCTCCAATTAGTATTTTTCCCACCCTAACACACGTAAGACCACGAAATAAGAACACAACGCTGGTTCTTGTGCTACTGGTCAGTGCCAGGTTAGCCAGCAGCAGAAGTGAGCAACACTGGTGACTGGAGTGAGGTTGCACTGTTCCAGGTCCTGGGGTGAGCTGGAGCAGGATGGGACACACCAAAAAGCGCGGCAGGGCAGGGCAGCCCAGAGCTGTGCTGGGGCACCACAGTGGGGCCCGCGGGAGCTTGGGGCACGTTTGGCAGCCACGCACCAAGCAGCCACACAGGGGCTTTTCAACAGGTTGAACAGGACAACTCAGAGCAATTACAGGACCTCTGGAAGGCCAGATGATCCAATCTTTTGCTCAAAGCAAAGCCAACTTCAAAGTTAGATTCTTTTCACTAGGTAAATTAATAATATTCAAAGATTCTTCCATTAGCTTCAGTGCTGGACTTACAAGGATCAAGACCACCCACCCCTTTTTTTGTACAGCTCCTTCCTATTGTTTTTATTGAGTCATTTCTACTTGCAAGCAGGGAAACGGCAGGCGCGAGAGAAAGTAACAGTTGTGTGCCTTTGTCCCCCGGGAAGCGTACGAGCACACCGGGCTCTCCCGTCTCCCTGAGGCAGAAGTCAAGGAAAGCACTCCCAAGTTTTATGAAGATCCAGCCTCTTACATTGCGTTCCCCTCCAGTTCTCACCTTCCCAGCTGCAGGACCAGTGCTACAGTCAACACATCTCCCAGTCCCAGCTGCTGGAAACCTCAGGGTACTCAAAGACACATTTATCCACCGGCCAGCTCTCTTTTGCTACAGCCACAGAAACAGCCTAACGCGGACTACGCATGCATCTGTCCGCGTGACTCAGCCTTTCCAGATAAAGAAAATCACAATAATCCATGCGATCGTTAAGAACAACCGTATCAAACTTAATTTGAAATGTCTGTAGTACCTATTAAGACTCCTGCTATCCGTGTACGTTACTTACACTTGATTTAAAACATACATAGTCCGTAACTGCTACAGAAATTGTAAGGGAAGAAGCAAACCACTGGAGAACGACACTGACTAAGCATCTGGAGACACACTGTGGCCACGGCTTAACCAAGAGCCACCTCGACCTTTATTAACACGTGTGTCCACACTCTTGATCTGGAACAACACTGATTTGGAAGCAAGCAGCTGACTGTGGGGAGAGGAGGGAGGGTCCGACCCCCTTCTCTGCAACACTGCCTTTTTCTAACCAGCAAGTAACAGAGACCCCAACCTTATTTTCTTTCCTGTTTTGAAGGATTTTGCATTGATATTTAACTACCTGTCAGAGAGAACCATTTCCACACTAGGATAAAGACATGATGTCTCTCTACAAACAGAACTTCTGCTGCCCAAGTTTAAGATTTAGAACAAAATCCATTTACATTTCATAGCTATTCGGTTACAACTGAGCTTGCACCTAAATTTCTCTGTCAAGCAGCACTAACACATGTGACTTAAGAAGAAAGAATGTCACTTGAGTGTCACATTTACCTGTGTACCTCTCATGGTCATCTAAGCAAGAAGAGGAGAAAGCCCACGAGCCACTAAAACAGATCAGCTTCTCTTCATGAAATTGTTTATCAACGTGTAATTACAGAAAGCACACAGCTGAGCCGGTCCACGAAAAAAGAAAAATCATCTTCCCACAGGATCTCATCTTTGTTTTAATTAAAGAACAAGCATTTAGATTCTGATTAGAGACTTGCAAATACAAAGAGCAGTCATGAAAAAGAATAATGAATAGCTTTTACAGACATTATCTGCATTTCTTTGGAAGAGAATTCATTAGGTTTTGCTTCTGAGAAGCACATTTGCATTCTCCAACATCATTTAAAATATTCCAGTCCCATTTCCTGGAAATGAAAACGTGGCCCCACAGCTGTCAACACCTACAAGTGCTGCAATCTTTTTAAAATTAAATTTCTGGATATTTTTCCTTTCCCTACCAGTACCAAGAAGAAGGTTCAACGTGGGGCACCAGCCCCTTGCTGAACCGCAATAAATGGGGTATTTACATAAGGAATTAGCTTCCAAGAATTACATATGAATTACTGGTCACTGTCACTTGCTATTGTAACTTCACAGTAACTGATCAGGTGTTAAGTACCCGCTTACCAAATTGCTTCTGAAACTACCCTGGCCCTGCTTTAAGCATCAGGTAAATTGAGGATTTACTAACAAAAGAAAGGTGCTGCTATTGTACTTCCCCCGGCTTGCATAAAATGCTATCCACAATTAGAAACAGCCTCTTTCAAAGCTGCAGGAAACAACTGGTTCACAACAGCTGCTTGGATTTTTTTTTGTTGCGTAGTTAAGGTACCGGTAGGAAAATGAAGAAGTATTTTTCTTGGAACCTTATTTTCACGAAAGGTGTAAGTCAGTTACAGAAGTTTGTGTTGAGGAGGAAGAAAACCCCCTGAAAATAAGGGAACACTTTTACAGTGACTAGTAAGGATCCCAATGGCAAAGGCTGTTGCTCCTCCCACTGGGTAAGAGGAGAGTTAAGGAAGCCAGTATTATATCAGCTGAGAAGGAACCTCCAACAAACTGTCACTTGTGGGGTACTTACTCTTTTTTCAACCAATGAATAAAAAGGCGTTGAGATCTACGCTCTACACCCATGGGACTGACAACTCGGCCATCTGGATAAAGCAACAAGTCACCACAGAAAACACCATGAGGGGTTTTTTCCTGAATTGAGGGAAAGCAAAGAGCACAAATGCCTTACTGGGGAAAAAGGTTTCACCCCATCTGTGCTAAAAGGTTTCACAGCAAGCGGAGACAGGAACTGCCGGTCCTGGTACCAGCCTTTTGCTCTTGGATAAGCATTTGAATCCGTGCTCAGTTTAAAGCATCCAAGCACTTAACAGTGACTTCAATTAGTCTATCGGTATTCTTTAGCATTTTCCTAAGGTAATTTATCTTTGTAGTTAAATAACGAAGATAAGGGATGTAAACAAAGGCAGTGATCCTGTCTTACAGGAGCTATCAGATTAATACCTTGCTGGGCATGGTCTGCAGCATGAACGTTGGGGAACCCGGGTGTTTTAAGCACTTAGGTGAAACCAAGAGATCATCAGCAGTATTTGCAAAAGTGCATTTTTGTTTTCCAGATGCAAACCCACTGCTCTCTTAAGTCAGCTCCTTGAGAAAGCCACTGAAGCGTGGCCAGATTCTGTGAATATGGAATTGTAAACCTGCCAAAGACTCATGAACAAGTGAAAAATTCTGCAGGTGCAACACTGGAAACTTTCTTCTATGGTGCGCTGCACAGAGAAGATATCCAGGTAAGAATCAAACCACAGAACTAGCTCTAGAAGGTCATCTCTTTCCAGGACATACTAAAAAGCACAGTATTATATATACATGAGCATATAACTACATATATAACGTGACTATAGCATAACTAGGAACAACCTCGTGAAGTGCAACAGGCAGTCACAGCATATAGGTCTGCATCGCAGTGCACACTTGAGAGCACCTCCTTGCAGTGCCACATTGGGAAGATCAATGTCATGAAGCAATCCTGAGCAGAGGTGGCAAAGAAACGGGTGAGTGTGGAACAGTTTGCACTCGGGTGGAAGATCACCTTGCAAATAAAGACAGAGACTGGAAGGTCACAGCTAACATTTTTGCCTGGCTGTGGAAGTGCAACCAGGGATCACCAGAATGCCTGAGTGGGACTGAGAAACACCTCTCGATGTCACGTGAAAAGCTCTTTTGCAATCAAATGCACAGTGGCCTTGGAGCCAGCCAAAGTTTTCAGTCCCACTCCCGCTACTGGCAGGTGGGTCCAGAACTGCGTCACCAATAGTTACAGAACCCTTTGAACCTGAACACATTCATAACCATTCCACGCATCCATCGCACTCCTGCAGGGCCCTGTTGGCACGACCAGCCCTTCTCCCTCCTTGACATCTTTAGAAAGCATAAGCATAGCCCATCTCAGCTTTTGGCCTGGTAGGCAAAGAGCCTTGTTAGAAAGAACTCCTTTCTCGTACCATCCCGTTGGTTCCCCTCTGCATCCTGCCCGTTTATTTTACACTTCTTCAGCAGAAGTGATCAGAACTGCTCCTGCTCTCCACGGGAGATTTTGCAGCCTGTATTGATACTTGTCCTCAACTGAGAATACCTTAACAGGAATACATCAATTCCTACTTTCTCCTGCTCTCCCCCTATCAATTTGCAAGCCCCCAAAGGACAGCAGACACAATTGTGTGTGGATAAGAAAATCCCCAGCTTCCCACAGTCGCCAGCCTTTCTATTCTGTGTGTCACAGAAAACAGCAGCACGTTGCCACAGAGGGTGAACGTGCTCACATCAGCTGCAGGGGAAGGCAAAAGGCAAGTATGCCAACATTTGCCACTAACTCCTCCTCAAAAATGTCAGAGAACTTCCAGTGATTAGAGCTTGCTGCTCACTGCAGGTAACCATGCGCTACAAAGCCATTTTACAATTGACAGCTTTTTATCAACTCTGCACAAGGCAGCCCATAATCCAGGAGGATGTTTAACAAAATGTCAAGAAGGGGGTTTGGACCTTGTGGGAAGGGGGTGTTTTTTGGACCTGGTGGGAAGGGTGGTTTGTTTTCAAGTGTTTGACAGGCGTGGGGGGGATGTTTTTACGAGAAGCACATCTAATAAATATGACTGGATCTTCCTTCTTTAAGGAAGCTAAATCTTCGGAATAGAACAATTGTGAGGCAAGATGAACCAACTGCATCAAGCTTACTTGGTCCAAATAGGTAGATGAACCTTTCATGGTATCTGACCTTTCAGGGTATCTCACCCTTTCTTTAACACCTTTAAAATCAAACAAAAGTAGTACTGCCACTGATTTTGCTCTTCTTGACCAGGACAGCTCAAGGTTAGCAAGTAGTGGCCCACAGGCAGGAGGGGAGCATTTAACAGACAAGCTTCCACTACCATCCCTCTCGTCCCCTTAGCAGCAGAAGGAACCCAAGCCTCTTCTCCATTTTCTCTCTCCAAACTCTTCCATCTGCCCACGCAAGGAATTAAATGCAGCTTTGCCAGCCTTTCTGAGAATAGAAGTGCCTTCCCTTATGTTCTGAAGCAAATCCTCTTAATGGCTATTTTCTCAGATTTGACTGTAACCTGTATTTCCAGACTCCCTAAATCAAGAGTTTCTAAGTGTAGAGTGCACATTTTACTGACAATTAGTTGTAAAGATTGCACAGTACAACAAACAGCCACGAACCATCAGTAGTGCAAGACCCTTCTGGGGCAGGTTTTTGTGAATACGGGATTGGTGGACTACTTGAATCGGACATCTCTTCATCCTCCTCTTCATCTTCCATTTCATTAACAGCTTGATTGGTAGAAAAGTCCAGGTTTCCATTTTGTGAATAGCGATGCACTAGCTCTTTATCCAGCTCTTCTACCTTTGGCTTCACATCTGAGAAGAATAAAAAAAAATAAACTTTTCAACAGTACGTGGATCTATCTCCTTTTAAAATAGCCAGCGCGCCCTTCGATCGTCCTGAGGAGGGATAAGATCCAGATTTTGTGTCACACAAGGAACTGCTGGGCTGCTTGGTTGTTGGGGGTTGGTTTGTTTTGTTTGTTTCTTTAATTGTTCTTTTGGGTTTTGGGGATTTTTTGGGTTTTTTGGTTGGTTGGTTGTTTATTTTTTATTAAAATTATTATTTTGGGGAGGGTTGTGGGGTTTTTTTGTTTGGCTTTGTGTTTGGTTTTGGGG
>JAAGNO010026583.1:35928-59908 GCA_033439905.1 Ceryle rudis | reverse complement strand
CCTGGGTGTTCCTGCTGTGGCAGGGGGGTTGGACTCGATGATCTCCAGAGGTCCCTTCCAACCCCTACCTTGCTATGATGCTATGAACTATATTTAGTAATTACTAATAAAACAAACTATTCAGAACTAGTAGACACAAAATGTATTTATGTAGTTGACAATCATCTATAAGGTAAATTGTATCTTCTCTGGTGCATCAGTTGATTTAAAGCTGTGTTTTTAATGGAGATTTAATGTTCATTCCCACGAACACTGGGCAATGTTACACCATTTAAAAAAAGTAAAATAAATACATGTGGACTTCTTTAATTTCTGTGATTGGGAAGCTCAGTGAACAGTCTTCTTACATCTTTCTAAATACAAAACACAAGTCCCTCTTTGGTCTTTGTCAATAATCTTCCTGCTGACAACAGACACTAACTGTTTACCCTCATGAATTATGTATTTTTTTCCCTGAGGGGCTGCTTCTATCCCGAGAAAGTAAAAGTTACCAGTGTGTCAAAAGAGCGTTACAATGACAAAAACGGAGCATTAACAACGGCATCTCAGCTTGCACTGCTCCTGGCAATGAAAGGGATGATGATCTAGCAAGCAGATGTGGTCTGGTTACGTAGAAGCTGAATGCTTCACCTACAGCCCTAAGCATCCTCTAAATGCCTTATCAATGAAGTTCGTTATCAGCTCTTCAACACAACTGGCCTGGACCACCATATGAAGCTAATGATAGTGATGCTGTTGCCAGCCGCTGCCTTCGCTCAACTTGTTTGTAATTCTCATTCATCTTTT
Organism: Ceryle rudis; assembly: GCA_033439905.1. Taxonomy (NCBI): domain Eukaryota; kingdom Metazoa; phylum Chordata; class Aves; order Coraciiformes; family Cerylidae; genus Ceryle; species Ceryle rudis. Next base: position 59,122 of record JAAGNO010026583.1, on the reverse strand, counting down.
TCCTGCACATCTTCTCTACACCACTTCTCACGATCTACCTTCAAGACCTCACGACTTGGAAGCACCCGCTCACCTGCCTGCTGTTGTTTTCTTGTCTTCAATACTGAGTAGGATGTGCCCTGGGACTTAGCAAACCACGTATGTAAATGACTGTAAATCCCTGGGTCACCAGGCTGCAAAATTCTAAGTGTTAAACATCACAGCTTATACTGTTTGTTTATTATATACCCAAGATACCGTGTATTTAGGGACTTCTGCATACACACTGCTTGATGGTTTTTAAGACTGCTAACCAAGATGACAGTGTGTGCTAGTAATGAAGTTTTATGCTGCTTTTCTAAATTACAGAAAATAGAAACTAAAATGTAACCCATGCTGACATCTCAACATCAGACTGTACAGTACAAGCATTAAACGGAAAAATCCTTAGGAAGAATAATCCGAGGTATCTACATCTGCAGTAAAAATCTCCAACAGATTTCTAGATTAAGAAGTACAATTAAAGCAAGGAATAATTACAGTCTTAAGCAATCAAAACTTGTTTTCACTAACACACTTGAATAGAAGGTTAGGTGGGTTGTTGGCTCCTTGCCTCCTCCAAAAATCATGGAATCATAGAAGGGCTTGGGTTGGAAGTGACCTCTAAAGGTCATCTGGTCCAACCCCCCTGCAGGGAGCAGGGACATCTCCAACTAGAGCAGGTTGCTCAGAGCCCCATCAACCCTGACCTTGAATGTCTCCAGGGATGGAGCCTCCACCACCTCCCTGGGCAACCCGTTCCAGTGTTCCACCAGCCTCAGAGCAAAGAGCTTCTTCCTAACATCCAGTCTAAATCTACCCTGCTCTATCAAACCATTGCCCCTCATCCCATCACTACAAGCCCTTGTAAACAGCCCCTCCCCAGATTTCTTGCAGGCCCCCTTCAGATACTGGAAGGCCACTATAAGGTCTCCCCAGAACCTTCTCTTCTCCAGGTTGAGCAACCCCAACTCTCTCAGCCTGTCCTCACAGAAGAGGTGCTCCCACCCTCTATCATCTCCGTGGCCTCCTTTGGCCCTGCTCCAACAGATCTGTGTCCTTCCTGTATTGGGGTCTCCAGAGCTGGACCCAGCACTCCAGGTGGGGTCTCACCAGGCAGAATCACCTCCCTTGACCTGCTGGCCATGCTTCTTTTGGTGCAGCCCAGGATGGAATTGGCCTTCTGGGCTGAACTTGCACACTGCTGGCTCATGTCCTGCTTCTCGTCCACCAGCACCCCCAGGTCCTTTTCCACAGGGCTGCTCTCTATCACCTCATCCCCCAGCCTGCGTTGACAATAAGGATTGTTCTGACCCAGGTGCCGCAACTCTGTTCCTCCCTAGAACCCTGTCTGTAAACAAAACAAGTCTGAAGGAGAATTCTCCTTGTTTTCACAAGGCTTGGAAACCATCATCCCTAAAAAGGAGCCACCAGAGGTGGAAAGAAGCCCCTTTTATTTTGCAGAGAGTGTGTGTCCAAAAGTTTATCGCATCTACTCAGAGCACGTTCCTGCACAGCTCTTCTAGAAGTACCATTTTCAAATAGGTCAAAATGATCACATTTCTGCTCTTTTGAGCTCAGAGTATGTTTTAGAAAGGAACAAACAAATCTTTTTTTATCTGAAGCTCTGATGCAGTCTCTAAATAGAGGGATATCTACCATTGTTATTTTGCAGTCACTTTTAGCCTGTGATGGAAAACCAAAAAAACCTAGCGAACCCAGCTGCTTTCACAGCCATTTCTAGGCAAAAAGCAACGTACCCAACAGCCAAGAAAACGCTGCGTAGGTCAAACCCATAAAAATCAGCTTCAACTCACAAGTAATGTCAAGTTTAATATCATTCAGCCATTTGCTGCAAGTTCTCTGCTGCTGGGTGGCAGTGTCTAAACTGCTTATAGAATTCCTGTTTTTAAACCCAATAAATTTATAACATTTCATTTCAGTGGAAATGAACTTCAAAGTGCAGAGTGCTTTGTAGAGCTCTTCCTCTGCCTTTTACACAACATGTGTTCATAATGTGCCAAAGCTGACTCTGCTTTCTCCCCTCCCCAGAATTCCACAAATTCTTCTGTAAAATAAACAAAGCTCTGTCCAGAGTCTCTGAAATTACCAGAGGCAACCTCTGCTTGAGATCAAAGATGCACATCACTGCTGGGCTTTCTGCAACATCCCAGATTTCAGTGAAATCTGCAACAAACGGGCAGAACAAACCTTTACCACCACATCCAGGGGTCTATCTAAGAAGAACAGCCCCTTTCCTAGATACTTCAGAATCCCACCAGGTATTTGTGGGATAAACATCCACAGAGGCATTTTTATAAAGCCATTTAGGTCTGACAAAGAAATACCTCTTAACTTTACTTAAAACAGAAATGCAGGAATTCATAATCGCATACTATTAACACTTGACAGGAGAACAACTTTCTATCTGGGATGCTTATGTTTGTTTGGTCTGTAACGCATCACCCGCTACGCCCTGTTGTGTGCGCGCTCTATGCTAATAAAATACGTTCTTTGTTGGGGACATCAGATGTGCTTCTCTACTTGTTTTTCTCCCGAAAGGAAAAGCCTTAATGATGTTTACAGGCTGGACTTAATTTACCTGCAACACAAACACGCTAGCAGAGGCAGTCTTGATTCCCAAAGCTGCTATTATGGTTTAGTGAGTCAATAACACAGAAAATTCACAGGCTCTATGCATTCTTGAAGGCGTGCATACATAAGACTTCCAGCAAATGCTGACACTCAAGAAGCTAGTGCTCATAATATTTTTCTGTGATAGAATATAAATAGTATGCATAGAATTCTCACTCCGGGCTAAAACCCACTGAAAAACCCACAAACACCTGATAAATAAGCACTTTATAGATACAGAACAATTTTCTCCAGTAGATGAGAAAAAAAAATCTTAATAAGGCATAAGCTTCCATTTTACATAAGTTCTAGGGTTACCAACAAAATTAGGCATTATAGCTCATGTAGTTTTATTACGTAGTTGATCTTATACAGCCCGTAATTTCATTCCAATAGAGATGTAAAATGTCATATTTATTTTTATAGGGATAATACCGAAAACAGACTCGGGCTTCTCATGGAGTTCCTCCAGCAAAAAACCAACCTGATCTCACTGATAAATTAATCACCTTAATCCTTTCTTCATTTGTTATTGCCTTATTGCTGAAGTCCAGAAAGTCAAAGCTAAGGCCTGACCTTCCATCTCTATCCTATCTGGCTGCTCCTTTGTGTACCCCTCAAACACGTACGCTGTCCTTTCCCAGTGAGCTCGGACGAGGTTATCAGGAGAATTTCAAGACGTGTCAGTTTTGTAGCAATCTGAATGCTACACAAACATATTCTGTGTTTAATAGACAATTGGTATTTTAGTAGGTTTATCCGTTCCCAACTTTATTTGTTTAAAGGTGTCTTAACCTCAACAGAAATCAATGCCAAGCATCTCTGTAACTTCTAAAGAGTTTAAAAATTAAGCTCTCCAGAGAGCTGTGTTTTGCAAGCGTGTTTCCTGCAAAAAATGAAATAACTATTTTAATGCTTGTCAACTTCTTTGCTCATTTTTTTCCCCTTGAAAATTATGCAGTTTATTCTTTGCCACTCTTCTTATGGTGTTCTTTTAAAGATCACAATGAAACACTGGGTTAGTCCCTATAAAACCATCACTACTGCTTCCTCCCGAGTATCTTTTTTCTTCCTAATACTACAATGAGTGTGTAAGACAGTAGGGCCAAAGAGTTGCAGGCCCTGCATTGTGTCTTGCAACAACCCCCCTTCCAAAGGAAAACAAAAAGCACTGAACCTTTTCTGCCACATGCCCGGTCCCCCTCCCCGCTCTGCTGAAGCCAGCCATTATTACATTTCCTTTTAGGTTATTTACAAGGTCTTGGCTCTGACATTGATTTCTTATCTGTTTCTATGACAAATGTTAAGTGTTAAGAAGCTGCCAATTTAAAGAAAGATATTCCTGTAATTCGTTTGGCATTTAATTACTCAAAAATGCTTTTTTTTTTTTTCCAATGAGCATTGAAACAAGAACTGCAAAAATTGCTCAAGACTAGGAAAAAAACCCACCCACTTTTTTTTCAACCAATTAATGTTTTAGCAGATTAAAAGAAGTTATAGTGTAAATTAGGCAGTATACTGGTAATCTAAAGTCGATTTCTCAGGGGATGCAGAGTAACTGGGCAGGCGCAGCTCCCCCTAAGGAACAGTCTTTTAATTTATAAGTGAAGGGTTTTAGTTTTCACTTGTTCAAATATTTTTATTTTAGGATCAAAGCTGAAAGTTCAGAAATCTTTTAAGTTCTAGAACCATTAAAATGATAAACACTTGGGATCCCAAAGTACACTTCTACTCTAACTGTCCTTTCAGACCTGCATTGACCGCACTATAATAGCTGCCAACATTTGGTAAGGATTAGCCTTTCATTTAGACAAAAGCAAGCATTCCTTAGCTAAATCAGCACTTTTTGCCATCAGACTCATAAAACCTTTCAACAACACAGATTTTCAAGAGAATCCTTTACGGTTTTAGGATGCTGCTCCTTTTACTAAGTAACAAAATACACCCCAGGGTGTCTCATCGACCACACTCAGCTGTCCTTTGACCTCCGCAATTGTTTAGCCTAACTTCAGGGCTACAGAACCTGCCTCCCCCCCTACCAAAAGGCTAATGTTGCTTCCTCCTAGCACCTGGCAAAGCAAAATCTTAAGAGGTTGCCCCCTCTTCCCGAATTCTACCATGTTCCAGATGATGCAAAACGTTCCTGCAGGCAGGTTTTGGGAACCTGCAAGTGCCACTCAGAACATGGGCTGTGGCCGTGACCCCCTTGCTCTGCTCAGCACTGCCCTTACCCCAGGGACACAACAGCTCATAAAGCAGAAATAGATCTTCAGCCTTCTGGGTACACCGGTGATTTAAATACAAGAAACTACGTGCAGCCAATATTGTATACTGAGAGAAACCTCCCCCCTTTAAGAAGCTGGAAAAAAAGACGCGTGAGAATCTCAGTGGGAAGCACAAACCAATGCTGATCATTACAAAGATCTGTATTCTTCTTCCCATTTGCTTTAAACCCTTTGAGAGGACAAACAAACAAACATCCACCCTCCAAGTGCATAAAATGTATATTTAGCTTGTTGTTTAGGCATTTGCAGTGCTTCTAAGAAAAACAGCAGAAGAAAATTGTTACAGCTTCAAAAGAACTGTCACTAAACAATGAAGTTGACCTCGTGGATATATAGGAGAAAAAAAACCAGCAGCCCAGATCAGCCCGCTTTGGTGAAGGCTGTTTATTTATATGAACTGGGTTTCGTACGTGCCTGACGCAACCCCAAAATGGTTCTTTACCGTCCACGCTGTTCCTAAAACGCGGTCAATGGGAATGAAAGCAGAGATGCTGAACACAAACACACAACGTATCGTCCATTAGAAAGGCAAGTATAGTACCTTTTCAGACTCCTTTTAACCTATTTGAAATGTAGTCATGATTAAAGGGTGCAGCAAAGCGTTTGTGAAGCCTTGCTGGGAATTTGTTTAAAACTCCTCAACACCTGAAAAACAAGAAGGGAGAAAAACATTAGAATAACTTGTGCCAGCATATAATTTATAACAAGCCATATAATTTATAACCTGCCTATCTAAACCTGCTCTAGGGTGAAAACAGAACTGGGGTGGGGAAAGGAGGGCAGACCACTTTAAAAAGCATCTTTTTGTTTCTACGAATACTGGGTGGAAGCTGCATGGCTGCACTTCGGCGTCCTACCAAAAGTACAAGTTTGTCACACGTTTTTGGCACTGAAATCAGTGTGTGACACATTAGGAACTTAGGACATCTATACAAGAAGATTAACTGTCCCAGAAACATAAAAAAGGTGATAATGTAGAAGTGATTATTTTACTGTAAGAAACGAAAAAAGAGTGAGCAGTTGTTTATGCTAAACTTCAGATCAATATCCAAAATGAAATAACAATTGGCCAGTTGCTTTCCTATGTGACATCCCATAGAGGTATTTGAGCAAAAACATTTCTAATAGAAATTGTGGATCATAAAAGAGAACACACCTGAAACACCCCAAAGAATGGCAGCAATGGTGGAGCAAGCAGCAGGCCGGAGACTAACTCCTGAAATACCCAGGGCTGCACAGAATAGTCATTAGCCTCAGGAAAAGCTTCAAGTTCAGTTACAATTGAGTGGAATTTGACAAGACTTTCTCAGACACACAAGCTAGCTTGGTTTCTCAGTCGAAACGGACAATATTTTGCCAAATATTTAAAGGACTTTTCCCTGTTGCTCACAAAAGGGTTTTTAGGCTTCAAGCCGGGCCCACAGCCTTGGGCGTGCTGTTAAAACCAGAATGAATGTGACACTTTCACCTCAACACCTGGAATTCACAGGTTTTACAATGAAAAGCCACCTAGCTCTAAGGTTCCTCCCCTTTTTGAAAATCAGCCCACTGAAGAGCGTAGCTGTAACCCCCACCTCCCACGCGGGAAAGGTTTTGGGTAGGAAAGTTGTTTCCAAGGAAAGAGATTAAACACCTCTACTGAGGGGACCACGGGTGCTGCCCTGCCCCGGGCACCCCGCCACCCCACCAGTGACTCCAGCGCAGATGGCCAACCAGGTTAACACACCAAACCGGAGGGCTCTGCAGAGAATTCAGCGATTGCAGAATGTCAATAATCCAATTCCAACAGCTCCTGGCTCTGAAATTGCTATTTTTTGGACACGTGCTGAACATTTCACCTGCTAGTAATGACATTTTTGTATTTTCTTCTAATTACACTCAAAGCTAAGACCTTTGGCCCTAGGCCACAGACCTCTATTCAGCTTGCACACATTCTCTTAAACGCCCTGATCCTTTGTTGTCAACTCTCAGTCTTTCATCTATTATTTACATCCACTGAGAGGAGAGATACTCCACCATTTGTGAAGCCTTAAACCTTCTAATCATCTTAATTTCTTTGCCTTTCAACCAGTGCTTCCCCTTATGGACCACTGCCAATAGTGTGACAAAATAATTTTTCAAGCCAAGATCGTCCTGGACCTTTCCCAAAGCTTGACACACACCGGGCTCCTCAGCCAGCCGCTTCTGCAAACACAGACCTTTGCTCAGCTTGGGGGGGAGGGGGGGGTGGATTTACTTGTCACTGGCTTGGGGGAATTTTCTTAGGGTTTATGTGTGGGGCTTTATTTTTTGCATCACTTCCTTTCTGTTAAAATGTCTAACTCAATTAGTTCAGCTAAATCAGAGGTACTGTAGTGAACCTTCCCTCTTCAAAAAACTTTCAGTACCTTCTGAAATACAAACGGCTCCAAATTTTAAGTTTACTGGGGGTTTTTTTTGTTTTTGTTTTTGTTTGTTTGTTGGTTTGGTTTGGTTTTGGTTTTTTTTCTAAAAGCTACAGCACAGATACGCTGGTTTGGTTTTGTACTGTTACGTGCCCACACAGTCCTGACAGACTCACACACAGTATTTGAGACACACAAAATATCACTAACCCTTTTTCTTATTACTGGCAGCATTAATCTGTCCTAACTGTACAACACAATGTAACAAAAAAACCCCCAACCAAACAACAATTTCTTCATCTGATGTTCAGATCGTCTCCTCCTGATCCCCCCTTATTTGCAAATGAAGGAGGAAACAAATCAGCAGCGTTTTTGGCAAGGCACAGATCATCTCAGAATTCAGCAGCCACCAATCTTCGTTCCCAAGACCTGTGGGATCTGCTAACGTGTGATCCATCTTGCCTATTTCTTCCACTACCACCTGGCTTACTTTTGATTTCTAACAGTGCTTCCTTGTTGTTTGTCCCCTCTGAATGGCCCCCAGCCCCCTTGTCTTTTCTTATTTTCACCATTTGCTTCAACTAGCAGTTCACTTGAGACTCATCCATCTTACAATGCCTAAAGTGACAGATGCTCTCAGGAATGACCATACTGCTGAGTGACCAAAAGATAACATCACCTCCAGGAACGCAGGCAGAAATACAACTTCAACCCTAAGACGGGGTTATCGTGATGGACACAGCACCATAAAGCGCTCTCAAGTAAAAAAAAAAAAAAAAAAAAAAAGAAAAACAATTGTGAAGAAAAGGAATCTGACACACTTAAAGGCCAAAAAGAGTATTCTTTGTGTTGTAGCTGTAGTTAGTGCTATTGATGTGGGTTGGGATTTTTTTAATTTTTTTTTTTTTTTTCTAAAACCCCACGGAAGAATTTGGTAGAAAATAACTGTGGCAAAATCAAGAGGTGCTGAGAGAGTGGAAAAATTCCACCGAAAAGCTGTCTCAGGATCCTCACAGGCTTGAACGGAGGAAGGCGGCACTCCGGGACGCTTGCAGCAGCCTGTCACAGAAGTCCTTCGCCAAAACACAAACATTACCTTGTTAAAATCTACACATCCTACAGACCAGCTGCTGCTCAGTTCAGTTCTAGAGGAATTCAGAATCCCTGTGCAAGCCCGTGCCCTTGACGAACGCGTACTGTACCCGGAGCACGATTACTTTAACATTGCAGCTGCTTGAGAACGCTGTCATTTGCAAGCAGAGCCCCTCAATGTTTTGACATTTGAGCACACACCAGTTAGGAGAAAAATAAGTTTAAATTAGAATGATAGATATTCCAGCCAACACCCACACATCCGCCTACAGGATGATGCCTGTTTCTCAGTGAAGAGCTGCACTCTGTGCCTAATAGAAGCCATGCAAAAAAATGCTGACTTGAAATACGTCAAAATTCTCCATCCGGTTGGTGGAACGGGACGTGTTGAAGCGAGAGGAGTTGTGGGTGGTGCTAGAAATCTCTTACTTAACAAAGGAAAGGTCATATTAGCATCTCCCAGTGACACACTTGCAAAAGTGACGCCACAGACGCTGGGAATCCCTTCTCCGCAGTGAGACACAAAGAATTCCCTTCTCTCTTGGCAAAGCTTTGAACAGCATCTCGTGTTCGAACGCTACAGGAAATAACCATCATTAGACTACATGAGATTGACAGCATCCGAGTTCAATGGACGTAACAGCTACAGTCCCAAAACAAAAACCAAGACGGGGGCCTATTAACCAAATATCTTCTGCTCGGTGTAAAGTCAGGGGCAAGTCCCAATGTGCACTTCTTTAGCATGACTTATTAATTGCCAGATCCATTTATTAATACTTAGCCATATATATATTAACTTATGACAAGTTACAATTTTAATTCCCCATCCCAATCCGGAATCTTTGTGTTGCTCTTTCATAGCACAGCCAACATCTAACCACCAAACTGTGCATACAAACACATCACTTCTTAATAGAGGTGATGTTCCCATAGGACACCATGCAGTACCCTTTTGGACATTCGATATATGGAAATTAAACTACCAACCGGTAAAGTTCAGTCCTTCCTAAAGAGTATCCCAACTCTGGGCCTCACATCACCTCCTTTAGAGTTCCTCTCCCATTCGGAGCCACCGAGCGCTCTGGCACTGAAATCTTTGATAAAATCCCATTCAGACAGGGAAAACACACATAGGAAACTCTAGAGAAGATAATTATCGATACGTGATTGAAAGAGCTGTGTGTAAGACACCGCTTTTCACCTGCCTGCTCAGTCACTTTCATCCTGCCCGCTCAGTCCAAATCATTCTGGAAGCCCAGTCTTCAGCGAGTGGCCGTGGCTACCGACAGAGAAAGCCACGAGAAAACAGAGTTTGGGAGATTTACTTTCTGCCATGGCATCTGAATCCAGTTTTTGCCATTGACTCTCTCGTACCTTGAGCGTCACTGTGTCCAGGATAATATTCTGAAGCTCCTTCCAACCCAATCAAATCACAGAAGCAAACAGCAAAGGCTGCAGGTGACATCCGCACAGGAAAAATCCTGAAAATATATAAGGCCTTCCACTGAAATACCAGATGATCTTGCCATCAGATATGGACCAAAAAGTAGTAAACTGTATCCTGCCTAATAACATCTGTACTCTGCAACTTATCATACAGACAGTCCTTACATGATGTACTTCCAAATATTTATTGCAGTAGAGACAAGTGTTTATAGTTAACATCCAATCCATCTTCTACCTGCTGCTGCTTTTAAACAAGACAAAGTGTGAGGTAAAAGGTCAAAACCAGTAGAAAGACCTCTGAATAAAAACTGCTATTACAACCATTTTGCTAGGAGGGACAAGGTCTAAAATAGGTTCTTGGAGTCCAACCCCCTTGCAACGGGGCAGGCCAAGGGCACTGATCCGAACAGCAGTGAACAGAACACAACTGTTGACGGAACACCCAACTGCCCTGAAAAACCTCTCGTTTAACAACCGCCACATTTTTCAGTTGACACTGAACATTTTTACATGCATGCATGGACAGCTAATTCTCATGCAATGCAACTCTAACAGGGAGTAACTGAAATACTGGTATTAAACTTCCAGGTAACTTCTGTCATTACCAGTAAGTTATTGACACTGAAACATGACCTTGGAATAACAGCTCCAATAATGCAAGTCTTACTGGGAGGGTTTCAAAAAGCCCCGATTAAATTAACCACTTTTAAACACAATGGGATCAATATGTATGCAGAGAATGTACACCCCCATGGCAAGTCCTGCTTGCTTGATTGATCAAAAACAAAAAATCCTGTGGCCTTCCAGATCTCAGCTGGTGTCAGAAATCCACACAGAAAAAAAAAAAAAAAAATCCATCTAAATGAAACTCTGAAAAGGTTTACCCTTCACCAGTCTATTTGCACTTCAAAAACTCCTTAAGTCCTTCAGCTAAACCCCAGGGTTGAATCATTTCAGAAATGAGAGGGGGATGGCCACGATTTATCTTCCTTCTGTGCTCTGGACAGAGCTGTAAAGTCTGCCTGCTGGGGGGGTGGTGTTAACAGGCTTGTTTTCAGTATTCTTGGATAGTTACAGTTTTTTAGAAATAGCTCTGCCCGATTCCTCGCCGTCATTTCCTCCTTCGAGTAGACACAAGTACCATTTATAGAGCAAACCTCTGATTTCTGCTCAGGGGCATCTAAGCTGATGAAGCTGAATCAGAAAAAAAAAAAAAAAAAAAAAAAAAAAAAAACACGGCCAAACATCTGAAATCAGCATTTTAAAGAAAAACAGAGAAGATCTTATTCGTACCTGTATCGGCTGTCACCTCAGTGAATCTGTGCTGAGGGAATATCATTTAAGCCTACCCCTTATATTCAGTAGTATCCAACATATTCTTTTGCAATAAGCCTGCAATAATTTTCCATCTGTAGATAATCAATACGTTAGGTCACACAGGATGCATTTTTCAGCCTTCTGTACTTCAAGAAACATTACCAATAGAAGGAAAATGGAGATTTCATGGGTCACAAACTTCTAGGTCACAAAGACCCTCGGTGCTGCTGTCAGCCTAGTAAAACTCAATCAATATACTCTTGCTTTATATGCCCACTATTAAAAACCCTGCACCTGAATTTCTACATGATTTTTCCTCAAGTAGAAACACCAGTTCAACAACTTAACTGACATGCTTTCAACAGAAATTAATGCTCCGAGATCCAGTTAATGTGAAATTAATGCTCTGATACTCAGTTAATGTGTTAAAAATACAAACACAGACACGTGTAAATGAAACCTACACCTTCCCCAAACATTACAGAAGAATCCCACAGCATCCACATCACCTCAGAGCGAGGGCACGGAAACATGCCTATGTGCTTTAGCTTCTCTAAAGCTTTTTTCTGCTCTTAAGAAGCAACCCTTTAAACCACCTATCAGTGACACAACTCTTATCAGTCTAAATTCTTCAGAGTTGGATAAACAGATAGACTTGCTCTCAAGGTAAATAACAGTAAGAATAGATTCAATATTATCTATTTTCGTATGGAAAGGACCCATTTATTTCCAAAGTCCTTTTCAGATTTTGCCATTATCACAGATTTGCTATCTTCCATTCTAAAACAAAGAAATGGATGAAAAATATTTCACGAAAAGAAAAAAAAATATGCAGGTCCTGCCACTGTAGGCCGAGTCTTAATCAGAGTAATGGGAAGCTTTAAAAACATTGACATTGTGCTTGGTTGTGTGCAAACGAAAACCCAGCCCTAATGCAACTCAGAAAAAAAAAAAACCCAACCACAAAACACCCTAATCACTCTACTAGTCCCCACTCAAATAAATCCACAAGGATACTTAACTAAGAGGTTGTGGATATAAGAAGGGATGGTGTCTTACTCAGCATCTGGCATTCTACTCAGCTCCTCAGGGGCTGAAACTCTCTAGTTGAGAAGGAGAGCACAAGATGTTTTGAGCATGTATTCTCTTTTGGTTGTACTATTTTCATATAAAAACCCCTCCAGTATAACTACAGATGCTTTGCAAGAACTGTAATGGAGCATTTACTTGACTCTGTCCTTCACTGGCTCAAAATTACTAGACTGCTTTTAAGTGTGTTTCTCAACTTGCATCTGCTCCTGGTGTGCTTGGCAAAATGAATGATTCCAGCCACAGCCAGCACAACAGTTCAACTTCCCTCCATGTGCCCACATTTGCTACTTTAACAGAAAGAAGTTTCAAAGGTGGAACTTTGGGTTCCACAAACAACTCGACTTTTGGGTACTGTTGATTGCAATAAAGAAGCTTTGAGTAATTGTGAAGTCATCTATTTTTCTGTATTTATTTACAAATCCCAAGAAAGTCCCAAATGCACATTCTGGTAACTGTTTGGTACTTCCATGTAAAGCAAAATGAACCTCGCTACAGCCAGGTAAAGAGACTTTAGGAACTGAAGGCTGAGCAGAGTGGAAGGGGAAAGAAAAAAAAAAAAAAAAAAAAAAATCGATAAAACTGGAAACAGATTGTGGTCTGCTTTCCAGAAAAATAAAAAGAATAAAGAAGCTGGAAAAACAAAACACAAACAAGAAATACCCTCTGGATTCATTAGCAACCAGGGTGGCAGGCTTTCCTCTAATTTTCTTATAAAAGCCCACGACTACCTGCAGAGCCTGAGAGTGCAAATCACATTAGTGGAGCCACCAGATGACCAAAGAAAGCACTGGAGGCCTGGTGAAACCAGTAAACAAAAGGCAGCATTCCAGCTGAATGCCCGCTGCTAGAGTCAGCATTGTAAGATGCTGGGATCTGATAACCCAAAAAGCAGATTAGCTGCAGGCAACAAAAGAGTAAAATGAGAAACAAAGGGGTCATTTTGACACACGAAAAAATCATTTCCATTAAGTCATCTTGAGTTTACTGTGTAGCTGTAAGAACTGCTCCTACCTGAAGAGATTTTTGAAGCAACGAAGCTGTGGCAGTGAGGTGTCTTGGACAAGTTAATGAAATAATACCTCCCTGACTGCAGTATAATGTATTTAAAGTGGCAAACTGGCCTCTCTGCTTTTGAATCTTCATGTCACTTTAAAGGCCAATAATGATTTTTAAATCCGTCGTACAGATTTCAGTTCGAGGACTTAACACATATCTTGAGAAACAGATTTATTAGTTTTATCTGTATTTAAGTGTCTTAAGCAGAGAATACACAGACCACAAATATTCTCATGTGATTACACCAGAAGTGTTGCCTTCTCTCCCCAGCGTCCCTCTCCTCTCTCCCCAGTCTCCATCTCCTCCCGTGTGTGTCTCGCTCCCTCACTCTCTACCCAGGAGTTAGATCCCCTACCAGAAGCTTAACAAAGGATTTTTATGCTGAAGCAAGCCTAGCTGTGCTTTAATCACAAGGACCACGTTGCAACATTGACACGCGGAAGCCCCTAAAAATATGTAGAGAGATAGAAGTCAAAACTTTCTGGGCTAAAATCGGAAAGCTTGCCAGAGTTTTGTTTTATACAATAAAGAATTCTATATACTTCCTACCAAAACAGGTCTTTTTCTTTCTTCACAAGACAGTAAATTGCCCTGCTCTGAGATATCCATGCTATAAGAAATAGCTGAGGAACACTGGCACACTGAGAACACTTCAGCCTGCTCGCTGTGCTCTTTGCATCTCCTCCTGCTAGCACAAAATACAGAAACCTGACACACGATGAGGAAACAGACCCTCCTCTAACACCACTTTTCTTACCCACTTTTTGTACAGTAAACCTGTTGGCTTCAGTAGGGACGGGACTTCACAAGCCTCTGCATCGGCTAACCGATTCTTCTCGGCAAAAGAGAAAAAATACCCAGAAAAAAAGCTCAGCAGAGAGCAGAGTCTGAAAGGACAACCTACAGCTGCGTTCAGATACAGATACAAGGCAGGCACTGACATGGAAATCCTGCTATCAAGGCTCTGTGAAAGGCTTGCCATAAAAAGTTCTGCAAACCTCTTCTGCTACCTGGTGACTGTGTCAAAATCGAAAGCCATATAGTTATGCAACAGTGGACATCCTCTGAGGACATCTGCACCAGCACACTGACATCAGGACCAACCCAAGATGTAGAGTAGATATGGTGCACATGCGTTCTACCCTGGGTTCCAAACCATTCTGCACTGGAGTATCACTACGGTGTCCATGCTGCTCCCAGTATTTTTGCTGCATACGTGACCTGGGAGAGGAAGCAGGTGGATGGACAGACAGAGTAGATGCCCCTCTTCTATTACTGTTCTTTTAAAGGTATCGGCTTATCGGAAGTAGCACTCGGGCATAAAAATGGCTTCATAAATTCACAGAGGGAAAATGCAGTGAAATGTGTAAGGAAGGCAGCCGAGAAGGAAGCAGATTTTAAGAAGAAAAAGGACTTGTGGCCGTAACGTGCACCCACATGTGCTATGTAAATCTACATGAAGGGGGAGCACAAGATGCTGTTGGACATCACGCTCATCTTGAATCCTTGAAGAGAGGGGAAGGAAAAATAAATTGAAGTTCCGAGATTGAGCCTATCACCATTCAGAGAAGCACTCATCTGTTTGTATTTATAGTCATCAGCCAGCCTGAAGATGAAGATGGATGCAGCTAGAAATCACAAAAGTGATCCACTTCAAAGCAGTTGGCTTTTATACTGCAAAGAAAACAACACGCATGGGCAGTTACCTTACCACGAGTGATTTGTCACAGTATCTTTCTAATCAAAACTTGAGACCACTCTAAACAAAAGGGCAAACCGATCAGCTCAGGATACTAAAAAAATCTTCAAATATTTAATATGAGAAGACCCCATATTTAAGTTACAAGGGGCTTTCCAAGCAAGGCTATTTCAGGTAATGTTGCTGGGGATTCCCTCATCACTGAGATATTCCAGCAAAACAGAAACTCTGCCAGGACTTGCTGCTTAACTGCTGTTGTGTTGCTAGTGCAGAAAGATACAGTGTGACCAGACCTTCTTAAAAATGCTCCAGCCTTTATCTCTTTGAGGAATTCTAGTTATTTTTAAAGAGGGACAAGCACCCGACCCACAAGTCTTCGCTCAGCAGGCATTGCCATGGACCCAGTTCTGGGCAGCTGACTGAACACCCAGGAGGTGGAGGAAACCGGTCCCTTGCTCCCAAGGTCACTCAGCAGAGCTGGCAGAAGGTCCCTGCAATGAAGACCCCCACATACACTGGAAAACTGATGGGCTCTTTATAGACCTGACAGGAAAACCACAAACAGATCAGGGCGTCTTCACTACTCATGCTGATCTTCCTCTATGACTGCAGCTTGGCTCTACATCCTCTCTCACATTAAAATTCCTTTTGTCGAAGAGCCCTCGAAATAAAGACCTCCACGATGCTCACAGAGCTCCCTGAGCTGATATACATGAGCCAAATTTTGGGCCACAAGTACCAGACATTAGACTAGTAAACCCAGTAGGGTAGAAATCATTCATGCGGAAATTACACCTAATCCAGACACTGCTTGGCATGCTTAAAGTCCAGGAGCATTTATGAAAATGGGTATTGAAGCATTTTACCTTAAGGTTGGTGGAGAAACCAAGCTGTTCTTTGAAAAACTAAAAAGCAATGTAGTGTAGACAAAGTGCCAGGCGAAAGACAACGGGGCTGGGAAAGACTACTAGTCAGGTTTCGCAAAGGCAAGACAGTTGTTAGTGCTTTTACTCCGTTCTTCCACATCTCCAGTGCTCTGGCATGGAGTGAAAGAAAAAAATAATTCATCAAGGAGAGAAAAGGCCTTTCAGAAACAAGAATTCCTTAGGAAAAGTAAAGAGGAAGAGAATACCTCGTTCTCTCTCACACAGTGGAGATCTCATGAAGACTCAGGACTAAGGCAGAGATCATTCTACTCTTGAAGTACAGGAGCTGGGCAACAGATGGAAACACTGATCAGGAGCTCTTGCAGGGATTATGGTTCCGAGAGTGTCTGGTAAAGGTGGCCTAAGGCTGATAATGGCATTTTCTTCTCCCAGCATCACAACCAACTTCCACTGAGCTCCTCAGGACAGAGCTGACCTTCCTATAAACTGACACAAACCTCTGTTCTTGTCAGGGCTTCTTTAGAAACTACCACAAAATGTATAAACTGAGCAACCCATACAGAGACATCCTGGCAAAGAAATGTCATTCCTATCCCCAGCTCTTCATTCTAACAATTAGGAGTGTATACAGATTGAAATAATCTAATCCTCCCCACAGGTCTATTAAGTCTGACTGGCTCTGAAATGGAAGTCCTCCATCTGCCTCCCCCTGCTTTCCAGGGAAGAGTCTCCACTGCTGCCAAGTGTGTTGGTTTTCAAGGCCACACCTACACGCTGATCTATACAGAAAGCAGCATGCTTTGACTGAGTAGGAGCCTTTCCACAGAATTCAAAAGGAAGACAATTTTTTGTTCCCCACTTAAGTCTATTGTTACTTTACAGGCAGTTTCAGAGGACGGGTTGTGTAAAAAGCTAAATAGGCAGAAAAAAATACTGGCTCCACCACCCCACACCCTTGAAATCCCTGCCGTGACAATAAGCAGTGCTTCCCCATCACGTGCTACACGCTTCTGGTGCCTTCCAGAAATCCTTTTTATCTGATGCTGGGAGCAGACTCCTGCTGCAGATCTGAATGCAGAGGACTTGAAAGTACTGCACAAATGAGAGATGGAGTTGACGAAAACGAGTGGTTGAGTATAGAAAGAAACAGGAAATCAACTCTCAGAGATGGTATCTTCGCTTTGCTGCTTCTGTTTCACCTCCTCCAGCCACACTTGCTCTCTGTCCCTTGCCAGCATCCTACTGTACCCGTTCTTCTCCTAGTTACTCACTAGCGAAGGAAGGAAATGTTACAAGATCCCCTTTCCTCTGCTGGTGTGTGGCTGTATGTGTCTGTTGTAGGAGGACTGTCTGGTTTACCCTGGCCTGTTCATGGCTAAAGCCACAGCAATTCTTTCTTCCAGCCTTTTCTGCTTCCCCGAGTACCGACCCAGACCCCACGTAATGACGGGGTTTGACACCTCACGGGAACTCGGAGAAATCGCCGGAGGATGAACAGGACAGCGTATGAAGAACAAACAGCCGGTTTGAAAAAAGAAACAGGGTCCAGCAGGATAACAATCCCAGATAAGATTTAAATAAACCTCCGTGGGAGGTAGCGGGAAAGGGTTGGTTCCTCATGCTCAGACACACAGGTAATGACCTCTGTCTCTTGCTCTCCCAAGGCTAACAATGCTGACTATTGCCCTCCTCCAGTGCGATCTGGAAAGGATCCAGCGCACTACTGATTACATTTCATCCACAGTTAGTTTAACCTTTGAAACATGACAGTCAGCAGCAGGAAACAGGCCAGCACATAAGGTCAGCTCAACCTTGTTGGTCCCAGCATTCTCCCAGTGTTTGCAGAGAAAACAACCCGGTGATCAGGGATTCCTCCCCCACAAATGCAAAAGACCCAACAGGGACAGCGCCGAAACGCTGGGTTTATTGCAAGGCGACATTCACAGCCGTTCATCTGCCAACACTGAAAATACTGTTCTCCTTTTTCAGAAAACACAGGAACTAGTATTACGTGGGAACAGTCTCATTTAGGAAAGCAAAGATGGGACTGATCTACCGTCAGGTTTCAGGCGACTGCTGCGCATCACTCTCTCTCTAAGGGCAGAGAACGAAAAAAATCAAAGAGAAAGTAAGTACACTCTGAAATAGCAGTGAAACAACTGGGTCGGCACGTGTAACAAGAACACTTTGTGCTAAAAGGAAGGCTAATAAGGAAAAAAAAAAAAGATCTGTTGAATTGCCCATTTTTCTCAAGTTCACTGCCTTTGCAGAACAGCCTCTTATGAAGCTCACATTTTATCTGTTATACGCCCTTATTTTAAAGTGAAGGAACAGCACCTTCGATCACCCTGTATTTCTACAGACAAGTGCAGGACTTATGAAGGTCAGATACTTCACCTCTTTCTAAATGGTATTTTTAAGTTTCAGCAAAAAAAACTACCACAGGAAAATGTGTGCAAACGTAGAGAACAAAGGTATTCCTGGCTTCCAAAAGCTTCTTATTAGTTATTCAGGAGCTATCACATTTTCCTTGTGGATAGATGAAGATAATTTTGAAGTTATTAAAATGGGAAAAAGAAAAAATAAATCAATTTTCCTTAGGAACCACTGCCCTCTAACATAACAGCAGCGATGAGAACTTTTTTTCAGTGATGCTTAACTATCCCTTGGAGCACACACACTGATTTCTCATTATTCCGGTAAATGTTTGTGTAGATGGCTCAGGGCATTTCAAGAGCCCGTGAGAGATGGAAAAACAGGTCACTTCAGCAGACTTAATTTTCTCTTAAATTCTCAGATAAATGCTGCTAAAAAGTGGCAACGACAAAACTTTCATCTTTTCCTCTCGCTATGAGCATTTCCTAAGGTTCCTTCAGTTATAAAACAATAACATCTTTGGTTATACCCTGTCACCTTTTTCTTCCTCCTCTAACAGGTATGTTAGCCCAAGTACTGGAAACAGCCCTGTCAAGACCAGGAGCTGGACTCGACCTCCAGATGCCCCTTCCAAGCAGCACTTGAGCGCTGCCACCAGCGTCCCGCTCCCCACCAGCCGCATCTGGCGGGAGGGCCTCTCTCGCCACGGCCGATCCCCATCCCCAGGCACAAGCTGGGAAACCTGCCTCTGGATTTTGCTGGAGGCAAACCCAGGGTCCTTCCTAGCAGGCTGATGTGGGCTTGCACGAAGTAGAAGCCATGTGATAAGGTTTACTGTGCTCAAGTAACTTCAGTTCTTGTATTTGGAGTGGAAAGAGGCTGCTGCTTGAAATACTCACAAGCAACAAGCACACAAACAAACAAAACAAAGTCTTTGGAAAATCCAGTCTTCTCACTCTGAACTTTTTCACTGCCAACTCTTCATGCCTCCTCACTCCCCTGAGCCTCTAAAATGGGCAAATGCCTGTACCGAATATGTACATAAAGCACAATATTCTTTTTTAATGCTCTGTGTCACCTTGGAGCTGGCAGTATATAGGCTAGGGAAGATGCCACCTGACCTACAGGTTGGCTCCTCTCCAAAGCATCAACAGGAGACAGCGTGGTGCACAAGGGACACAGTTACCCCATGGGCCCACGGCAGCATGCACTGGAATACGTGAGGTGGCAGAAAAACCTGACTCTGGAGAGTGGGACCAGAGGGCAGAGACATTCAGGCATTCAAGGCTACCTAGCAGGGCTCACCAGTGCTGGCCTGGCCCTGGATCAAGGTCACTTGCATCTGCCCCATTAGGCACCAGGGGCTGAATGGGTCCCATGGCCGAC
Organism: Ceryle rudis; assembly: GCA_033439905.1. Classification (NCBI taxonomy): domain Eukaryota; kingdom Metazoa; phylum Chordata; class Aves; order Coraciiformes; family Cerylidae; genus Ceryle; species Ceryle rudis. The sequence goes on along the minus strand of JAAGNO010026583.1, from coordinate 39,450 downwards.
ATCTCAATAACAAGGAGACAGAAGGAGCAGATAATGGAGAAAAAAAACACCCTCAGGGCTTTGAAGGCCTTCAAAGAGAAGATGAAGAGCTTAGTTTCAATGCTATAAAGACAAGAAAACCCTGGCAAGGGAATACAAAAAGAAACGTAACACAATCAAGGTGACAGCTCAGAAAACAATTTTCACACGGAGCAGGCTCAAGGCTGCATTTGTCCAGGTCAGTGAAGATGGTCTCAACACAGTGGAGGTGGGCAGCAGAAGCCTGGTCAGTGATGTTCCCCCGACGAATGAAAGAGCGAAACCTCTAGGTCAGAGAGGTTACGCAGGAGGGACCCACAGGACACAGCCCTGGCCCAGGGATGGCTCCAGGTGACAGAGGTGGCCCAGGCCCGGTGCGAGAGAAGGGATGCGGAAGGGGGGGAGGTCTGGGAGCTAAACATCCCTGAGGATGTCAGAGACACCGGCTGAGATTTCAGCTCGAGCCCAGGGAGACTGATGACCCACTTTATAGACTGCAAGCACTTCCCACCAGAGCTCACAGAGGAAGGTAACGTCCCTTCCCAGTGAACTTACGCTGACAGTAGTGCATCTGCCAGAGCATAGAATGATGCACTTTCCTTTTAAACTTAACACACTTGTGGTCCTCTGTAGACAAGAACAAGTAAAAGCCACTGTCTGTGCGAGAGCAGTTTCTGCTCAGCCCCTTGGCCGCTTTCTGGGGGACTTTACAACAGCCAAGTTCCACAGGTCCAGAAAGGCACATCACTGTAGCCCATTAAATCCACACCAAGTCTGTACTTCTCCAAAGACGTAAATGACAAACTCATAGACTGTGCAGGCAGATGCTCCTGCAACAGAACTTGTGAACTAAAAAAGAACACGAACCAGTACCGAGTGTGCTCCAAAATGGACAACTGATAAAATAATGTGAACCTGGATATTTCAAGAAAAAGATATTTGTGAGGCAAATAACATTTTTTTTTCCTCTTGACTCAGATTAAACCCCATTTTACTGACACTAAGCCTCAATGAGACTTAAGAAAAAACCCATCTGCTTCAGAAAGTTATTCCTTGTCCACTCCATTATCCAGTTTCCTATGCTTTTCTCACATGAACTTGCAAACCCTGGTAAAGTTTACACATACAAAAATAAAGTTTTAAGCTGAAAATCAGTATTACCCGTACGCCAAAACACTGCATCACCTCAGGCATCCATACAACAGCCACAGCACAGCGGTAGAAGGATGTTAAAGAAAATGTCTCATTTCACTACCGCTGACATCGGGCATTCAAATTTGTTCCTTCATTTTTCTTCAGCAAAAAAAATAACTTGATAGTAAAAGAAGTGTTGCTTGGGAGGATGACCGCCTATCCTACAGGAAACGCACGCACAAAGCATTTGGAAATCTGCGTTAATTTGGCGTGCAATTTAACAGCATTAGCTTTTATCAGCTGCGGTTCAAGGTCAGACACATCCCTGTTTCAAACGTCGGGGTTTGTTACCGTTTCGGCTGTAGCATGTTAGAGTTCAACACACCTTAAAGCAATACTAATCTGAAGGAAAGCTGCACACAAGGACCAAAAAAAACCCCACAACTCCACCACTGCTCATAGTTTAGCATCGCTAACATTAATTCCAGAAAAGAAATATTTCAAAGACACCAAACTAAAAAAGCAGTGTGGCTCTAACTCTCCAATTCCCTTTTATTAATTCAAGACTTCACTCTTTCCCCAAAACCCCCACAATATTACATCCAAACCAACAGATTACAAAATACGGTCTCCATCTGAGCACGGAGCAAAGTCACAGATCATGCCAAATCGGAGTCCTTTTACTGACAGGAGTTTGTGCAAGAGTTAAAGAGCTTTTGAAAAGACTCCCTTAATATGTCAAGCGCCATAGTGAAAATGGCCTCATGTTTTAAGTAGTCTTTTTCTTCAAGTCTTTTTTTCTTAAGGAAAAAAAAAGAAAAAATAGAAACACTTTTCTTCTTTACCTAAACCTGTTCTGTTCAGAATTCAAATTAGCACGTTTTATTTATTCCCCAGAAGATTAATTCAAAATGTAAGGTCATTCATTTCTTACTATTTTTCACACTTACTTTATTCGAAGAAGTTCAAAAGGACAATGGATAAAACAAAATCTTAAACGGAGTTGCTCAGCTCCAATAAACAAACACTCGACATACTCCACGCTTACTGGAGTTTTTCCCTTTTACTGATTGATAAACTCGAAACACTAATGAATAGTTACATGTTTCCAGGTTCACAGCTGCGGAAAGGTTTTCCGCTCCTCTCTCCACCGAACGCGTGATCTTTATTCACCCTAACTGCCCAAACTGCTGAGAGTCTTTAACGGTGGTTGGCACCAAAAGTTTGGTGAGATCAAGACCATACTGCACTTGAAACAAGTACTTTGATTAATCAGTTCCTGGCAGAACTTCACAGCATCACGGGTGCATGCCTAAGAGCTTTACAAACGCTTACGGAATAGTGAAGGTAGGGGACTGAAAGCTCTTAAGCCTCCTCCTCTGCAATTCTCTGCCACAGTTGCCAGGAATTCCCACCCCATCACACCAAAAGCAGGGGCAAGCAGTTGCTGTCGCGTGAGCATAATTAATCTTCTGACACCTTGACAAAGGAGCTCGTTCATAGCCAAAGAAAGGATTTTTCTGATTTCCTTCAAAGACAGGAGATGGTCTTTATCCATCATCCCTTCTTCCTGATCTCTTCCGCCAGAGCCCCCACATCAGCAGAACTGTCTGTCAGAGCAGACAGCAGGAGGGAAAGGTCTGACTGACTGATAGGGCACCAGTGCTCCACAGTGCTATTTAAGTGTAGGAACCTATTGTTAGAAACTTACTTTACAGCAGTTAAACAAATATAATGGCAACCAATTCAACCATTGTACCACTCGAGTAAGCTCAAGCTAATAAGTAAAGTTAGCTAATTACACTGATCTGATTTAAAATCCAGACAAACTGGAGAGACAGAGTGAGTGTTGCTGCACACTGAAAGAGCACAAATTTTAGAGGAAAAAGTTTTGCACATATTGTGCCTTCCGAGCTGAATTAGGGTGGCTTCTGTCTTCACTCTCCCTTGTGAGCAGGATCATACACCCAGGTCTCCTTTCCTTCTCCCCCAGTCATCACCCTGCTAGGTATTCCTAATTAAGCAAAACAAAATCATTTTTTCTTATAATGCAGTTGAAGTTCCCTCCTCTTCTCTTCCCTCCCCCAAGTTCTAACACATTTATCTGTTAAGACTGAGAAATTTCAGGTTTTTAGGGGAAAACATAAAACGCATTCTAAAAGGAGGGTACTATATACTCCAAACCACACCGGACTCCACCCTAGTAATCACTCCTTGAGGTTACTGACTCGGTCTAACCAAAGTACAGATGTCCTGATGTAAAGAAGATTCCGCACACTTCTCTCACGGGGACTTGGTATGCAAACTGCTGTTTTCCTATACTGAATTGTTAAAATATTTCATTTAATCAATTAGACTTAGCTGAACATC
>JAAGNO010026583.1:25443-35828 GCA_033439905.1 Ceryle rudis | reverse complement strand
CTAGATATCTATTTATAATATATATATTATATATATTTAGATCTGCCTTGTAGTTCCCTCCATTTATCTCCCTCACCTTCCCCCCCCAAAAAAAAAAACAGTTAAGAAAAAGATTTGGGCACAATTATATGTTCATTTAATTCTTTTCTGCACTGACGGAGTGAGTATTGTGTTAATCACTCCTTTTAAAGCTCTAATCCCTTAATTTCTGGCACTCTGGGTACTACTCCCAGCCAGGGCAAGTCTGACTCAGTTCTTGGTGGCCTATTTCAATATAATTCAGGCCACTATCTGTACAGGTCTCTGTCTCCCCAGTGTAACAACCAAGGCAAGAGCATACGAGCATCTGTGTTCTCTTACTGAGGTTGCCAGCTTCAAGTCACTCAGCAACTCCTCAACTCAGCTCTGGCACTCTGACCTTGACTGTCCAGGACTTACCCCTCCATAAAAATAACTCTCTGTGCCAGATGGACCAGACCACTTCTCTAAGAAGTCAGTCTTCTTTCATTCAGTTACACCAGAAAATCTAACGGTATTATTTTTAGATGCAAGGAAGAAGTTCTTTACCATGAGGGTGGTGGACACTGGAACAGGTTGCCCAGGGAATTGGTTGAGGGCCCATCCCTGGAGACATTCAAGATGGGGCTTGACAGAGCTCTGAGCAACCTGCTCTAGTTGAGGATGTCCCTGCTCTCAGCAGAGGGGTTGGACTGGGTGATCTCTGGAGGTCCCTCCCAACCCGGACATCTCTGTGATCTCTATGATGTATAAAATCAAGTTAGTAAAATTAGCTGCTCAAAAAGGGAACATAGTGCTCTTTCCATAAATGGCCTGAAATTTCAAGGGACACCAACCAGGCTGGAGCTGTCTGTAAGTTAAATATTGTTTATGTCAGAGCAAGAGTAAAACACCACATGTTCTTTCTGCAAAGAAGACCGTAGGCCGCAACTTGGAGAAAGATCTGTTTCTTGGCATTTTCTGCTTGCAGATGTTAAGGCAGCGAGGGGAAAAGACACCTGCCATTTCCTGGGTTTCCCCAGGGAGTTCTCCAAGCCAGCTGCAGGAACTGACAAAAGAACCACTGGCACTTAGGCCAACACGATGGATGAGGCAAAGATGGGGAACATCAGCATGGGTGACCAGACCATCTGCAAGGAAAGACCTGGGGCTAAATGCAGAGAGGATGCCAGCTGGAAGGCAGAAGGGGCAGAGGTGGGGGAAGAGGGTCTCTGCTGCATTTTGATAAAGAAGAAGGGGGACTTTCCAAGCTGAGAGGGACTAGATTGGGGTTGACTAGACACAGGATGGCCCGGCTGAGCAATCTGAGCCCAGAGAAAAGGTGAGCGTGAACAAAGGGCTGTGGAACACAAGGACATGGGAAGCAGAAGGGATATGGGAATATCAGGCTGCAAAATCTGAGGTTATTCCCTAGTCCCAATATCCCTAATGCAGATCTTGGTTTACTGATGTGAAAATAAATGCAAGATTGCCTCCTCCTTTCTTCCCCTCTCCTTTAGCACGGGCTATTGAAAAATCTGCCGGTCTTCATACCCAAACCACCTTGTTTGCTGTCAGAAATAATGGCACTTTTTTCTGGATTGCAGTCCCACACTGTTGGCATGACATTTTCTTACGACTGGGAATGCGGAGTCAAAACTAAGGGAAGAAAAAAAAAGAAGCAGAACAATAAACAGTAAGCTGTAACCTTGCAAATGCCCAGGCCAGCCAGAGAGAAGCTCCCCAGAGTAGAGGAGATCACAGAGCTTTCTGTCCATAAAAAACTCTCTACTCCTCAGCTAAGCACCCCCTCTCTGTGTTATCAAGTCGGTGGCAAGTATTCATCAAGTGCTTGCTGTCACAATATAGCGTTACTGGGCCACAGGAACTGGACAAGTGCATTCAAGATGACTGGAAGACTACAAATGATTCCCAGCGAGCCTTCAGCTACACAAGAATCGTTAGCACTGTTCATCTGTCAGGTCTGGATTCTCTTCCTATTTGCGAAGACCAAACCACGCAAATCTCGGCATCTGACTGCGGCATTTTGCATTACCCACCTGAAGCGAAGGAATAGCTCCCCACCAGATGTGGAATGGGAGAGCACCAAGACCTGCAGCAGCTCTGGAGAAGGTGTGCCTCTGAAACTGTTTCTCTCATTTACACAGCACGCAGCTGATGTACAGCCCAAACTTGGCCGCATCTTCAGCGCACACAGAGCAAAAGTATCTGCAGGCCGGCAGGCAGTTTGAGAATCGGAAAGAGCCCGCCCAGCAGCACGTTCTGAGCAGTGGGCAGGGTAGCTCACGTGCAGCTTCTTGCTGTCATGGGCCAGTGCATTTTGAAGTGCGAGCTTTCTCTGAACAGCCACAGCAGGGCACCTTTGCACGGCGCTGCCAAGAAATACCCCGCTCATGCTTCTTCTGTTTGATGGTAGGATGGATGAAGACATTAGTTTCCTTACAGTAAACTGCTACTCTAAAAGAGGGCAGGGCATTTGTTAGTGATGGTTTCCCCCTGTGTACATTAAATAGAAGACTGTTAGTGTGTGCACACTCATTTGGAGCAAATTCACGGGGCACAAAGCTGGGGATGGCTTTTGCTGACAACAGTTGCCACAACAACATTCGCCTCTCCATTCTAAGTACCTCTTGGGCACTTGGTCATCACCCAGCAGAGTCTGGATACAAGGTGCTCTTCACTAGAAATGAGGATTCTCTTTGGAAAGATGAACCCCATTCAGCTTGTAGATAAAAAGCCATGAAATTTGATTCAAATTTCATCTCCGGGACCGATAGAGAAGTACTGCACTGTGAGTGAAATATTTGCTAATCTGATCCTTCTGCTAGAAAATATGTCAGAAGGTTAATGTCAGTGATCCCAGCCTACACCGGCTCAGCAGCAGTGAGGCTTCTTCAGTCCAAGCCCAGGCCCGGCCTGGCCCAACCATTTTTAATCGGCAGAAGCGTCTAGGTACGGCATGAGGTGTGCCTACGCTCCGTGACAGCACGAACGAATGACAGCTGCTACCAGCCAGAGACGTCTACAAGGCACAGTCCAGCAAAGCAGCAGCAACGTACTGTGGCAGCGCTCCGCTATTGCTTAGACCAGCCAAAGAAAGGAGCTCCAGCTGAATGCCACCCCAATAGCTGTACAACTGCCTGCAGAGCCAGCCTGGGCAGGTCCAAACAGAGTATCTCCATAGAGTGCACTGAAGTATATTCTTCATATATGACAGCATGCAAGAGGAGAGCAAAAGGCAGTTGGGCAATTAAATAATTCCAGGGAAGAAAAAACCCAAAGCCTACAGAGAGACAATTGGCTTTCCTCTTTACTAACAACCTCCCCTCGCGCTTCCTGGCTTGCTTAAGGTTCTAAGTCATTATTTACAGCATCATGTCAAGTTTTAACCAGATCAAGGGTTTCTTCCCCTCCTGATGTCCGAGTAGCAGATAGAGAGAGGTGTTGTCCTATTTCCACCAGGAGCTACAGCTGGTAGGTCAGTCTCGGAAGAGCGTTAAAGGGAAAGCTGACCACAGCAGAGAAACTTCAGCCCAAAGCTGCATGACACTTCAGAGTACTGAAAAAGAGTATTTTGACTGATGTCTCCTCTTACACTGACTCTTGGGGGCGGGGGGATGTTCACCAGTCAGTTGTTTGTAGGACACTATAAATTATTTGCCTTCTTAAAACAACGGAAGGGACTTTCCATCACTACACTGATGAACAACAAGCTGCTATGAACTTCATTCAAGCAGAGAATTTTAGAGAGTTTATGATTACAGTTCTGATGCTCAAAAATGAAAGTCACATCTTTCGAATGTTTATCATGCAAATAGTTAGTTTGCTTTTTTGGGAACAGCATGCATTTCTGTCCCAGCAGTGAGCGACAATGATGAAGTTTCACAACAGGTTGCGCAACCTTTTTTTTTTTTCCCCTTTGCCTATTAATTATGATAAAAATAAATAATAATAATAAACATGCCAGAAGTTTTTCCTTTCCACAAACAATCCTTGGGAAACTACAAGTTGCTAAACAAACAACTAACACTTGCTGCAGATACAGCAAAAAAACAACCAAGAAACACAAGGCGTGAGACAAGCAGGTAAAAGTGCAGTACATACAACAGCTTTATTCAGTACGTAACGGCCGTGGGTAGCAAGGAACGAGCTGCAGGGTAGCACTCTGCTGCAGGTCCTCTGACTGCCTTCCAGACACAGGACACAGCTCCACCTTCTGCGATGCACAACTTGGCACCTGCAAAAGGAAGCTCAGCGGAGTGTGGTGCTGCTCTGCCAGCATGGATCAACGAAACCTGCCTTTCTGGAACAAGGAGCAATAAGCAATTCTCATTTACAATAGAAACCTCCTGAAATGAAAACCAAAACCAAAACCAAAACCAACCAACAACCAAACCAAAACCCAGACAAACCAAAACCAAACACACCACTTTCTAGCCTACAGTACATAAGGCTTTCAGCCGTGACCGGTAGTACAGTATAATGGCATTAGAGATAACACAGCCTTGGTAAATCACCCATTTAATCTATCTCCTCACAAAAGAAAACAAACCACACAACAACCCCTCCCAGTAGAATTACTGATGATGAAAACTTGATTCCTCTCAACTGCAAGTCTCTCTCTTCTATCCTCTAAAGCACAAACAGCAAAACAATACAAATGCTTCTTCAAGTTCTCTCCAAACTACTGATTTAAGATGATTAGTATAAATTTGAATAAAGGGTCCATCATATCCAAAGCTCCCGTAAGAATTTTTCCACTACTCTTAGTCCTATATGATTTTAATCATTCAGGGAGACATTTTTCAGTGAGGTCTGCAGTTCCATAAAGCTCTGTCAGATGTTACTGCAAAGGTAACGGAAGAGTTGGGTAACACCACAAAAACATTTTGTGGACCTACATCAGGTCTTTCGTAATCAGGTCTTACGTTCACATATTAATAATGTAATAAAGAGTAATAAACAGGTAATAAAGAGGCAAATAGTGAAATAGGTTTGAACACTCGTGGCAATTTTAACTTTATTGAAATTCTGGCAAATTTTTTTTGCAATTGCACTTGCTCTGAAGTTTCCTGACTGGCGGATCTTCCAGCAACACTCACTATTCAAAACCAACGTTGTCCGGATTTAGAAACGCACCCGTCACAGCTCTGTGACTGTCAGGGCTTGGATACTCTTGTCTGGCTACCCCAGAACATCGGGATCTCTAGACCTGCGATTTTCAATGCTGGCCCTGCCACCGAAAAGATCAAAAGCGCAGCCTGTAAATCTACATGTTCCTACCGTTGTCAGAGACGAGGCAGTTTTGCTGGTTGAACGGTTCATCGCAAAGTACTACTGCACTCCGATTCGGGCCAGTCACTTAGAGACCTGACATCAGCGCTGTTTGATGCACAGTAAGAACATAAATCACGAAAAGATGGATTTAGGAAAAAGAAAAAAGTTTCTGTATATTTCTTTATTATTACCTCAGCCCAATTTTACTTCACTTAAATTCAACATCTGAAACTTAAAGAGGTGTCTGAACGATTTGTGCTTGTTCAGTTCATGTTGTTCTCATTATGAGCATTTAGAACATTTCTTATCTTCAAAAAGCACATTTTGTTCTCTGCCACTCGAGCATGTACACCAAACACTGTTACAAAGAAAAGCAGGTATGTTAAAATGAATTATGGTTGTTCTTCATGGAGATGAAGTACAACGGGAAAAAACCCAACTGTATTTCTCCCTTCCCTTTCTCCACCCATATCCTTACGTGTGCCCAAGGTAAATACAGAGAGTGTATCCCTTGCCTTCTAACAAGTCAGGTAATATTTTTGGCTTTCAAAGGTATGTTTTCAAGTATCCGTTGCGTTCCAATATTACACAGATCTAAAGCTGCAGCTGTTCTTCACACATTACCTATCGCTCAGCGTCCACCCAATTCACATCCCCTTCCAAAGGGATCGTAGAGAAGTCACTGAGGGTGGTGGCTCCACTCGAACACTACGGGAATTCAGACAACCCTTTATAGGACAGCTTTTACCCCAGTACATGAATTGAACATAGAACCCAGTGTTTGGCAAGGCTGGTAACTATTTCTTGGCGTTGGTATGCGAGGTGTCACAAATCTCAGAGTATTTCTTTTAAAAGCAACCGCAGCTGGATGAGAGAAAGCAGGCAAAGTTAAGTGTGTGCACACTCAGTAATACGAACTTGGAAAGCACAGTTGGAAGTGATGGTTTTACAGATGAGTAATTTTTCATTTAGAAGGAATTTGTGCTTTATATCAAGCCCAGTTCAGGACAAATATGAGCACAGAGGTATCAAAGCATTTCTTTTTTTTTCATTCAACATCCAGCATGTTTACACTAGAGATATTTGAAGACCTATTCTATAATGCTGAGCAAAAAAGTAGACAACACAAAGTATTTTTTACCCGTCATCTGTATGTGGCCCGACAGATTGTTCACAGATTTACTTAAAAGTCTTTCAGAAGGAGAAAGAAATGGAAAGTGCAAACTTGAAAGTCTACAGACTTGTACTCTTCGCACCATGGTTTAAAAATGTCTACACTCATAACAAGAGAGAAAAGAACGAAGTTACAATCACAAATCTCACAAAGCAGATAAATAATGCAAGAAAATGATTGACAGCTGTGCTGGTACATAGCGGAAGCTAAAACTGTTGCAGGTTCTCTGGAATGGGTACATTTCACCTCGAGGGCTTCATAGAGTGCATTAAAAAAAAAAAAATCAGTTTACACCCATTTCAAAGAAAGCCTAATTGCTGTAGTGGCTATCAAAGTGACTTCGGAAGCACCATGGTTTTTTCGAACCTATATAGCCTCGTCTGTGCAAGTTAGTTAACACCGGACTCTGGACATAAAGAATGCAACCAAGTTTTAATGCTAACATTTAAGGAAGGTGAAACAATTTTATTTACTGCAGAGCTCTATCAGTTTGAAGTATTCAAAGACTGTTGAGTCAATGAAATTTACGTCAGTCTCACAAGCATCCCAATGGCAACATCCTAAACTGAAATGAGCTCTCCAACCTGGCAAGGGAACGCCTCGATTTTCTACTCTATTTAAAAAGAACTATGTTTTGAAATTGCTTCTGCCCCCGATCTACCTTGCTCATGTGTGGTCTTGCCCAGTGATTCACACACCACCATGTAGAGAAAAAGACCCTAAGGACACCACATAAACTAAAGGGACAGCTTCTGTTTTGTAATCAGCCCAGTCAGAAACTGAGCAGCTTAAGAGGGATTCTTCCAATTCCTCGTGTACTGTCACACAGCGAAATATCGCCACAGAAGTACAATAACTTGCTAAATAGCATACAGAATTTACTTGCACGCCGATTCTTCCATGAATGAAACATAAATAGCCCAAGGATCTCGGCACATAGGCCAAGTGACTAATGACATATAAATACCACATGTACTTGTTTCAAGACCACGGCAACAAATAGGCAGAGGGTGATGAGAACCTCTCCACGGAGCAAGCTCTGCCTACCAAAGAACAGGCGAGCAAACAAAACAGCCTAACAAAAAGTGGGTTAGAGATATACAACCTGAAGAGCAATTTAAATAACTGACTGCGTGGCTTTTGCCCCTCTGCTACAGAAAATGCTAGATCGCTATGAATTCACATTGTAGTGAAAAGATGTCAGCTTCAAAATCAAATTCATGTTTAAATGTTGTTCTTCCTGCTCTGTCATTTCTGGTGATAAATGCTAGGAACTCAATGAGGAAGCATCATTTGAAGTGAGCCATTCATCATGTTCCGAAAAGCGTAAGTAGCCCATAAATTGCAGTGACCCGTTTCCTATTAGAATCACACAACAGAAGGCAACAGCATTTGCATTAGCAATTTTTATGGCCTCTGTAGGTAGAGGATAAGGTTAGGAAATGGCTTATTTTTGTCAGCCGTAAAGCAGTTGGTGGGAAAGGTGGGGAAGGAAGGAAATTTTCAAGAGAATCAGAGTTATTAGTAAACCAAAGGGAGGAGGAGGAAGGGGAAGAGACAAGAAATAACAGCCCCACCAACTACATATCTCCATGCTTAAGAAATGTGCGGGTGGGCAGCTCTCCTAAGTAATGCTGAATATTTTAGTAAATTTTACAATCAGTCAAACCTTATACTGTAGTGTGAGTGTGGGCCCCCAAAATGTGCTATCACTGCATGAGACTGCTTCCTAGTAAGCTGCACTTCTCTACCACGTAGGAAACAGAGGAATGCTCACAAAAAAGTAAAAAGATATTCCAAACCCTCTGTTAATACAAAGCACAAACCAGAAATTGAACCTTTAAAATTCAGAAGCAAATTTTACGAAGTCAATCACCGCATTGTCCCTTAGCCCTACTGCCCTTCCCCACCCCACCCCGTGAAATGCTCTGCGCTGTCTCCACTGCAGCACAGCAGGACAAACCCTTTAGGTAGAACAGTAATTTCTGACGTGCCCCTTCACCACTTGCCTACATCGTATATAAGGATATGACTAAATACCAGTCCTGAAAGAAGGAAGCTTTATACATGAATAGCCTAACCTGGGGTGCTGGGAGTGCAGTTGAGAGGCAGAAGAAAGGAAGAAATTACTTTACTTTCAAATATTCCATCAATTACTTTACTGCATTTAATGTTTCTCAGATTCAATTTGACATACCAGCGAGAGATTACAGTTTTAAGGTAATCTCACCCTAAACTCACAAGATTCTGAAGTCCATGCACCAAAACATCATCTAGCCTTGTGAAATAAATTGTAGGAAAGCACCTCGTTAAGTGTCTCAAAATTTAACAGGCAAACAAACACCCATTGCCTGTAATTAAGTTTAAGGGATAGAAAACCAAATTAAATCAAACAAAACGATCGTGCATCTCCTGTGACCCAGGATTGAGTGTGCAAACCACTGGGAAAAATCCTCTGACCTGTGTTATAGGTTACGATGGTCTAAAGGAACATTGAGTCACTTCTGCTCCCAACTCCTCCCCACCTTCCACACACCCCCCACAAATTAACACTGAATATTTCAACAGAATTCACCCCGGCTCAGAAACTCTAAACCGGTATTTATTTGTACCAGTCTTAGAGCTTAGTTCTTCCTGAGTTTCCACCTTACACAAGACTGTGCAAGTCACTTGACTTGTCAGAGCCAAAGTCCCATGAAAATCCGGATTGAGAATCCTACACTCCATCAGAGTGAAACTGGAGCTGCAGGTGCCTCTACCAGCCAGGACACTGGTCCACTGACTGTGCCAGTGGTGGTAAAAATCTGACAGGCTGGATACCTAGATGGGACCTCTCCCCTCAGAGATACCCGCTGTCACCTTACGTGCCACCCCCAGAGGAGCCCCCTCCCCACTGATTATTAAGGTACTTTCTGTTGCCAGCAGCTGGGATCAACTGAACGTTGTTAGTCATGAAAGTCGGGGGCTATAGTCAGCCTGCAGCCGGGACGCGGGTTTCACCTACATGACAGCTCATGAATTACTTGTGTTTCTAATGTTTCACACCAGCTGTCACACACGCTTTCTTCTTTTCCTCAACGAAAACTGAAGAATTCTCATTTTCTGAAACAGACAAGGGTGTAATTGTAATAATTTAGGGCCTTAGTTGTTTCCCAGAGAACCAATTTTGGTCTCCTAACAGCGCTATCAGGACCTTCTTCACTTGACTGTAAAATCAGAGCTCAGAACATGACTTCAACCTAAGGATATTGCTTTGATTCAACCTTTATTTTGTTTGGGTTTTTTTTTGCTGTTTTGTGTGTGTTTGTTTAGTTTTGGTGGGGTGTTTTTTGTTGGTTTGGTTTTTTTGGGTGGTGGTTGGATTTTGTTTGTTTTTACCTGTGACTGAAAGGACTGAGCAGGCAGCAGCACCAAATTCAACCATAAAACCAGTAAACAGTGGACGTGTCTTTACAGCAGGTGTTCTGGAAGCCTGGAAATATTCCTAAAAGCTTCTGTTGTGCTGCAGTTTCCCAGCTTTTCCTGATCCTACTTTCTGACACCCGGGGACTCATTCCCCCTGTCCTGCTTCACCAGGATCCTTTCCCAGTGTTCACAGAATCACAGCACAGTAGGGGCTGGAAGGGACCTCTGGAGATCATCGAGTCCAACCCCCCTGCCACAGCAGAGTCACCCAGGGCAGCCCACACAGGAACAGATACAGGAGGGTCTGGAAAGTCTCCAGAGAAGGAGACTCCACTGCCTCTCTGGGCAGCCTGTTCCAGGCTCTGTCACCATCACTCTGAAAGTTTCTCCTCACGTTTCCATGGACCCTCCCATGCTCCAGCTGCACACGTTGTCCCTTGTCCTGTCACTGGATGTCCCTGAGCAGAGCCTGGCTCCGTCCTTCTGACACTCGCCCTTTACATCTTTAGAA
>JAAGNO010026583.1:11441-25343 GCA_033439905.1 Ceryle rudis | reverse complement strand
TGTAGAAGTTTTTCTTGCTGCCCTTGATGTCCCTGCCAGGTTTAATTCTGTCTGGGCTTTAGCTTTCCTAACCTGATTCCCAGCTGCTTGCTTCCAGCCCCCATGACTGTCTCCATTTCCCCAACACACTGACTAAATCCAGCTAGTCGGGTCACACAGTCACACACACGCACAAAGCCAACCCTAAAAATCTCTGGAGTTCCAGTGCCTGACTTCCAGACGGGTTGTAAGGACCAGGGTGCAAGTGGAGGTTGTACAGCTGTGGGCTGTAACGGGGGGGTAGAATTTCAGCATGCAGCCCTAGCAGGCTACTGAGCATGAATAAACTAGAATTTTTGTCTTTTAACTTAGATAGCTTGGGCTGACTCCTGAAGGGACAGCAAAGATGCAAATTCGAGATTAAATTTTCTCCTGCCAAGCACAAAGATGTTAAAAAACCAAACCAAACCAAACAACAAAAAAACCCCAAACAAACCAAAAACCAAAACCACAACAGAAAAAGAACCCAAACCAGGAAGAACGTTTTCCTAGTATTTTCCCCTCTGCAAACAAAGCAATTGCTTCATCCATGTGCCTGCTGGCAGAGGCTCTGACCATGCAGACTGACCTAAGGGGACAGAGAAGTCTGCAGCAGCTGCTCCACAAGCCCAAGTTTCACACAGAGGGCTGAAGTCTGGTAAAGCACCGGATCACTAAATCCCGTAACAGAAACTGCGTGCAAATCTCAGCAGACTGCATGGATTACATTACCAGTTTCATCTCTAGTTACTTCAGGGGGGAAAAAAAAGGTAAAATATTTTTTCCAAAAGTATTTGCTGTTTCCTCTCATTTGTTCCTAAAAGCCATTCTTCTTTCATTGCCAAATTTTAAGACTTTTAACCTTCATCTTGTCACCACTGCCCCAGCTCCCGAGGCGACTCAAGCAAGAACATTCCAGCTTACCCTCAACTACTGCACTGAGACAACTGGTTTAGACAGAGTCCTTCACTTAAGACAAATTTCCTGTGAATTTGCTGTTACCAAACACAAAGTCATTTGCTGCATAACTGCCAGTCTCTTTTCAGACACAAGGCAAGGTTCCTCTTTTTAGTAATAAATCAACACTTTTGACAGCTGATAAAATTAAGTTCTACCTACCGTACCTGCACAAGGCTCCAACTAACCAGCTCTACCCTGATGAAACTTTCCTGGACAAAGTAAAAGAAAAAGATGGCCTCCACACTTGGCAACGAGGAAAAGAAAGTCACAAGAACACAAATTTTAGATGAAAAAGATTAGGTTACCTATATGCCTGTCTCAGGCCATAAAAAAAAAAGATATTTCCTAGTGTTGTATCCACTCCAGATGTGACTCAGCTTCTTGACGTGCGTGTGACCTGCACTCCTCTCCCTCAAAATACTGGTCTAGCATTTGCTACTGCAGTACAGTAATTGGAAACGAAGGTTTCCGAAGAGCCCAATAATAACTTTCTCTTCTTCATTTCTAATTTTCAATCTTTGTAAGGGCTTGCTAAACACACTGAAGTGCAGACTTCCAACATCCCACCCCGTCCAGCACACACACACTTATAAACAGGCGTAGGATCACTGTGCCATGAAGGAATTGATTCAGAATCAATTCAGAATTCATGGACATTCAATTTTGAACACCTGAGCTGGGAGAGGGAGGCTACAACAGCCTACGGCTGTACTTCCCACAGCTGCAATTCCCTCCACACACGATGCCCGATTCAAAAATCAAAACATACCTTCATATATTTTCAGCCAAAGAGCGATGTTGGATGACCTAGGTGGGAATGGCCTCGAGAGAACCTTATTTAAATTTGATTAAAATGTTTATCTTTCAAAAATACACTACTGTCCCCGCTCACATGCATGGTCTGGAAGTGCTTAACCACTGTTTTATTTTCCTCCACTAACGTTTCAACTACAGACTGGAATGAAAAGAAACTGATCCAAAAGCACAAAAAGTGTCTTAAGAAGTCGATTTTCTTTTCCCTTTAAAGATGGTAACAGCATTGCTAATGGAGCAGCACCTCACAGGAAAATAAAGCTACTGAAGCAGGTGCTCCTGGTTTTCACAGAAATATGAAGGAAAACTCTCCCAGGCCAAACTCACCTCAGTTGGCCAGGAGCAGAAGTCAGATGGTTGCAGTGACTTCCTCACCACTCACAAAGCAGGGAAAGTAAGGCAATAAACTGACCCTTTTAAGATCTGTCTGGTTCAGCAATTGTCATCGGTCTCCAGCTGGCATTAAAAAAAGTAGTCATGATCATGACCTTTGCATTTCTACAAACATTCGCCATTGTCAGGAGGGAGACCTCTTTGGCCTCATAATTCACATGCTGTTAACGACCAGCAAGAACACAGCATGTGTGTCACTTACTAAATAATGTAAGAAAAATTGGATGTCACACATGAGCGTGTGCACCCCACTCTGTTCCTGCGCACAGTCGGCCACGCTGAAGCTAACCCGTGTTGTACTTAAAATTAACCTATTTCTTCAAATTCACGAGCCTTTTTTTGACTATATTATTACTACTTTGGGGCAAGATGAAGGATTATTTGGTTATCTGTATTTATTTTGTACTGTTTCTTTCTGCCTTGGCACGTGTTACCATGTTTTCTGTTAAACCCACAATGCCATACAGCTCGGACAGAGGCACAGAGGTCTGAAAGATATTTCAGCCCCTCCGCATTCACGGGGAAACCTAGCCAGGTAGGCAGGACGTTTAACCGTGTCTCAGCTACAGGTACAAAAAGAAGCTACTTGAAGGGCTGATCCTAACCACACCCCGAATACAGAAAACATTTCAAATCAGAGTTTATCTACTAAAAAACCCAAATCTTTAGGAAACTAGGCTCCTTTCATTCTGGCAGGCCTGAACTGCTTGTAATGTTTAGGTTTATTAGCTATAAAACTAACACGGTGCAGAAAACAAAACCGTACGCTGCTTGCATCTGGCTGAGTGCCTGCAGAAAACGCTCTGGGAACAAAGACAGACCTGGAAGGCTTTCTGCAGCCCACCTCGCCCAGCCCAGTGACCCGCACAATCACAGAAGAACAATGGGGTTGTCAGAACAACCTAAAAAGAGACACGGCAAGTCAGGACACAAACCTCCTTCCCTAAGTAACAGTGGCCAACAGCAGATACTCAGAGAGGAACACAACACTGTGACATTCCTGCAGCGGTAATTACCTAAAACACCCTCCCAACCTCCACTGATCCGCAGCTCAAGGCTCATTTAACAGCAACCATAAATTTATCCAGCTGCTTTAGAAACCACCTAAGCTTTCAGCGTGCCTGCATGCTGAGAAAGGAGCACCACAATCCACCTCACACTTGCAGCCATCCCCTTTTGTTTGCATTCAGCATGGCCACAGCCAATTTCATTTGATGCTCCTTAGTTCTTGTTCCACAGAAGATGTGAACAGCTACCCTCTTCTGCCCCATGTATGTTACAGACCTCCGCCGTCTTACTCCCAGGCTGAAGTAGTTGTTCCTTACATCACAGAAGTTGTTCTACATCTTCCATCACCCTTACTGCTTTCTCTGTATTTTTCCCAAGTTTACTATCTGTTACTGCAGAAAAGAGAGGCAGACAAACTGCACGTGACCTTCCAGATGTAGGTATACTAAGTGTATGGCACAACCGTGGGTTTTTGCTTCGGTATCCCTTTTTACACACACACACACCCCGCCCCCTTTAATGACTCTTAACACTTGCTTTTCTTTGTCTTTTTTCCCCACCATTACAGACCATTCAGAACAGCACTCTCCATTACAACCTCAAGACATTGTTTCTGAGCAATGGCCCATCCAGAGCATCTATACAGGACTGCCACACATGCACACGCTCTCTAAGTTATGTCCTGAGGAATTTCCAAAAGAAAACACTGTATATTCCCACTCTGTCACCAGGACCAAAAAGAAGCAGGGCAACTGGAATTCAGCTCTGTCCCTCCTCTTCTGTTGTTACAGTATGGGATTGATTCTGTCACGGCGCTTCGCAACGAGACGGGAGACAGGGCATGTGCATGAGTGAGAATAAATCACAGGTTAACTTAAGCAGACAAGAAATTCTCCGTATGGTAGCTGAACAGCCCTAGGATCTTGGCAAACCTTTTCCACAGCTCATCCCTTTTAAATAAAAGCCAATGCTGCACTTAAGTTTATATTGTCTTCATCCCATACTAGAAACACTACTAGTGTGCCAAGTAATAGAAGTTTCAGTGCAAAAGTGGATTAAATCATCAAAACATAAATAAAGATTTATATAGACCTCTGTAAGTAAAAGAATTAAGCAATTTGAGTTCTTTTTCAGGACGAGCAAGCGTTTACAAGGATGTTGTGAATACAGTTTAGCTCTCTGCTCAGCCCCTGAGATCTTCAGCAGGAAGAAGTTGATGTTAGAAACCAAGCCAAGCCAACCCAACCTGTTCTGATGAGTTGTGAGCAATCTGGAAGTAAACGTCACCTAATCACATAGGCACATGTTGCTCTGTACTGACCAGTCATAAAACATCACAGAAGCAGCAAAGCACACGCGGTGTGAAAACCAGAAGGTGGATTTTTCCTCTCTCTTCTCCTGCACGCTGGCAAAGATAAGTGAAATTAAACACTGCCCAAGGCAATTGTTAAAAGCAGTTTGGCCATTAAAGTCATGTCATCTGGTGACCCACTGACCTACATTAAACCTAGGCTAAAGGGCAATGTCATCTTTCTTTTCCCTTAGATAGCATGACTTTGCATCTTCAGCACAGATGGAAGACAACCCCTTTGGCCCTCTGGTTTCCACCGTATCCCTTTCTACAAGCCAAAGGTAGCTGCAACCGGTCTTTTGTACTTGTTTGGCCTCAGTAGCACTGTAGTGGTGTGAAACGGTCAGTTTTCTCCCCTAAGGGTATTCTACCAGTAGCTTTTTAACCAGAGGCTGTAGGACTCCATATACTTAATGATGAGAAAGATACGTAGGCTATATTACAAATATTTGCAAATATTATAAAAATTGCCTATTTAATTATCATTACATACATTTGGTTTAGATAGTGTGAATGAATGAGACACGTTACAATCACTTTTCTATTAGAGCACTAAATGTCAGACAAGAGGTTACTCAATGAGTAATTTACTCCCGATCGACTGCATGGCCTACAAACTCCACCCAAGTTTTGAGAGCTGCCATGTTGATAACAGGACATTCTTAAAGAATTGTTTCTAAAGCTTTTAACACTCTACAAAGATCATTCTCCATCTGCAGAAATGCTGCTCCACGGGGAGCAGAACGGTTCATTCCAACTTGCTAATCCACTTCTGCATTAGCACGCTGAAGGTCCAAGGCCACTGCCTGCAGAACTGCAACAGAAGCCTTCAAGCACAGTTTACCTTCCGGTAAAGGCCTACTGGCTCAGGAGCACAAAACTGAGATCTTTGGGTTTGGATTATGCAAATTCATAATCCATATATGCTTCACAGCGTGCTATTTCTCTAGAAATAAACACCTCCTAAAGCATTAGGTTGCTTTTACCCACAACAAAATGAGTTATTTCTGTCTTTGAACCAGCACACTAAGCGTTTCAGCAATTAAGTTCTTGTTGGTTTTACCCATACTTTCGGACCTCAGTAACTTTTAAGAGAACTGCAGAAATGTATAGAATGTGTAAGAACACAAACACTTAACTCAAAATTTATCTTTCATTTGTTTCCAACAGCCAAACTGGGTGGGAAAAAAAGGAAAAATCTAAAGCCATTCAAGAGACAACACTCTCGGATTACACTCAGACTACAAACTGTTTTCTCTGGTGCGCAAGCATGCCTGGATCTTACCGAGGTAAATATAAAGATACGACCACTCAAGGGTAGCATCTTACTGTTGAGAGATCTAAAGAGGCATGTAATAAATAAATCCTTCTGACTGGCGTTCAAACATTTTCCATTAATAAAAAAATTGTTAACAACAACAAAAAGAATTAAAACAAACAAACAAAAAAATCAAATTCAAACAAACAAAACCCCCAAAAACCCAGAACAAAACAAAACAAAACACAACAACAACAACAAAAAAAAACCAACCACAAAAACCCACAAACAACCCAGAGTTGCAAAATTCTGTTCTCACATTCACTATCAAGACCGGCACCCTTACTTACGTAGCTCTAGACAGGTATCTAGAGAAACATTACACGTACATTTCCACAAATACACACGTCAAGCACCTAGCAGAATCTCCTACCATCTAACCGCTGATCAGCATGTTGGAGGGAAGAACTTGTATTTAGCACCTCAAGAAAGTTTACGTTTCTTATGAATGCATTTCATGGTTTGAAATGAATACATTTCAGTTTGTCCAAAACACTTTCAAGTGTTTTGTCCAAAACCTTTCAAGAGAAAGGTTTCCACCGGATAACCTTTCTTAAGATTATCATGAAAGAAGAGTTTTCAGAAGCAATTTTAAATGGTATCTGATAAGTTGACAGAAAAGCCCACATGGTCAAATATGGAACGAAGAGCAGAACAAGTTCTTTAGCTAGCACACTTAGACGCTGTATAGAATGTGCTGGTATATGGTATTTATTGCAACTTGCATAAGCAGAAATGGTCGTCGTGTCTTTTAAGAGCCATGCCTGCAACACTTGCGAGCACTACCCAACCCATCAACCTAATGTGGAATGAAACCAAAAGGTGAAGCTTAGCAAAGACAGACCTCAAACAGAAATAAGTAGCTTTTTGTTTGTTATTTAAACACCCATTTTCAGCAAAACTACAGTCATTCTTTTTCCAAAGGCAGCTGGCCAGAGTGCCAGTTACTGCATGTGACTGCTTGGAAAAAAGGCAATGGGAACCTTAACAGAAGATACCAGCCCCACTTGAAAATGGGAAAGAGATGCAGCCTGGGAGCAGAACAGGGCAGCATGAAGAAGTGAAGGAATCTGTCCTCAGGATTTCCCAGTCCGAAATACTTTGTATCAAATTCAGTCTCATCCCCTAGTGACATCTGTATTACTGAATATGTGTTTGGTTTGGGTTTTTTTAGGGTTGATGGTTGGAGGCGGTGATCTTAGAGGTCTTTTCCAACCGTGACAATTCTGTGATTCTGCGAAGCTTACCTGGTCCCTGCAATACATTACAAGATGCTTACCATATACATTACATTTGCCTTCTGTCAAGTACCAATTCTCCTTGCCCCTTGGTGAGATTAAGTAGCAGCGTATTTGTTAGGATGGCAAGGTCACGCCTGCTTTAAACACAGGCCAGAGATTTCTAGATGAAGGAAAGCTCTTCCACTTAACTGCGTATAAGATTTGCTGGGAATTTCTGCTAAGCCCAGTAGGTTTCTATTATTGTTTATTTTCTGTTGAGACTCTAACTTCCACATCATAAATGGATGCTCTTCTGTGCCACGTTTGGGAAGCGCTGCGCGCAGGGCCCGAGGCAGCACTGCCGCATCGCTCACCGGCCCACGCAAACACGCAGGTTCTGGCTCCGGGCAACGATCTCTTCTCCAAAAAGCAAAGCCATGCAGTTTTCATAAAAACTACTGAAACCTCCTTAGGTAATAAGTCTTTTCATTTCTGTACCTGGCAGATTCAAGCACAACAAGCAGACTCCTTATCTCAACCTAACTCCCTATCCCAAAGAAAGGAGCAAGGACAGCAAGAGAAGCCCCGGCCTGCCCCAGTGCGCCCCAGCTGCCGGCACGGCAAGACAGCAGGAAAAGTGGACTGTGGACCCCCCAACAGGGACCAGCAGCAGGGTGTCCATGTGCTGTGGGGAGGCCTCATTAAACTCACAGGTCAGCCTTCACCATGGGATCCCTTCTACCTCTCACCTACCAACCTTCTTCATAGAACAGCTCAAAACAGAGTAACACATACGATAAAAAGCCGGGACACTGAGTAAGAATTTTAATTGCTAAGATCTAATTATGTATTTTCAAGAAGCATTTTATTAATGTATTGCTTCTTTTTCTGTACTCCCTGTTTTTTTTCCCCAGAAATGAAACCAGTATTTTTGTCAGCCTAATTTGAATTGCACACAGTTTGCCTACTCTTATTTGCTTAAGCACAGGTTCTCTGTAATTGCTAATTTTAGGAGGATCAGTTTCTCTCTGGTGCTAGCCGTTTTCTTTTTTTGATAGCTGTTTAGGTACACTTGGATTTCCCAAATGTGAAACAAACAATACCCGCTGCCCCTGGACACGTTGATCTGAGCCCATGAACCTGGGGTACCCGCTGAGCTGCAGTCAGGAACAGCTGCTAAATCTGGTTCCATTACAATTTTGTGCTTCCAGTTCGGACTTCTCCATTCTTCTCCATTTTCTCTGCTTGATGAGTGATTACAATTCAGCCTGGTTACAACAAAGTTACTGTCAAACCACAAACAAACAACGAACAAACAAACAAGCCCAAACAAACAAACCAAAAAGTAAATGAAGTCTACTGATAAAACCAAGAAATCTTGCTTAAAAAACCCAGAAGCAGAATTGAAGAAAAAATGGGTTGAAAAATCCATTTTTGCAAAAGACTTGCTCCTGCCTTTTGGATGGGGGAGGGAAGGAGGAAGGCTGTTTTTCATTCACAAAGGGCAAGGATCCCTTGAGGTCCACACAAATGCTCTACCTTATATTTGGTTATATTTGGAATGCCAGAGCATGCACAAAGCACCCAGACATCCTCCCCACTCCCTACAGTGGGGTGCCCCTCCAGTCTCCTCCACAGGGCTCTCTGCACCGGAGGTGGGTGAACATTCATCCTTCCTGGACAGGGAAGGTGGGTGTAGAAAACATCTGCTGAAGGGTTACCACAGTCTCCTGCCACATTAACTTTCACTGATTATTCCAAGTTTGTTAAACAGCAGTATGTCATTTCTATTTTTCTAAAAAAGCAAGTTCTTGTGAACCCTTCTGTAAGGGTCAAGTCTCTCCTTAAAATCTTAACACTTTGGTGAGGTTTTTTTCTTTCCCTTCGACTAAGGAATTTACGAGCGCTTCCATCGTGCTTACGACCGCCGTATGTTGAATACTAGTAGCTTTGGATCTCAAAAGCTTCACAGGGAATAAAGAATTTGCTTCCCCCTCTTGTTACAGAGCTTTCAGGAAATTTAAATAAAATAAGCCCTGGAAGTGTGACAACAGGTTTAGGAAAAAAAAAAAAAAAAAAAAAGAAAAAAAAAGAAACCCGAAAACAAACATTCAAGTTTCAATGAACAATTCTATCCCCGTGGTGCACAGCACAGTTACTGTTTGGAGTTGCACAGCTTATTTCTCTTATGCACTGCACATACCTTAAAGCGAGATGGAAGGAAGACGACCATTCCTTCCGGAATCTGACAGGAATATACATACTCCCATCCGTACATTTGCATTCCTTCATTCAGCTTTTTGCATTTACCAGACAGCTTGTTATAAACAGCTTATTATAAAGCTTGAAGTTCACACACATTTTGATGTCAAATCACACCTTTGTCCAGGACAATGTAACAACCACAAGTGTACAACAGCTACGGAAATCACCTAATCGAATAAAAAGCTTCTCCTTAGAACAAACTCTTCAGAATAATAATTTGTGAGCGGCGCGTGCCAAGCACCTTCCGTCCTTCATTGCAGGGAGTAATTCAGTCTGCATTTGGTTTTACTCCTCTGGTGTCAGCCATCCATCTGTCACCCCCCTTTTTCTGGAGTAATCTGCTCTGTACTTAAGAATATCTGCACACTAGACTCCTGAGTCTCTTCTACCTCAGGAAAGCTACCTCTTGCTGACGCTGGGTGCAGGGACAGTTGTAACCAAGCGTGGGGAACTACTTGCCCAGCTAAGCTCAAACCACCCTCAGCAGCAGCTCCAAAACTGTAACAGAACGGTGCTCAGCGGGGCCTCTCCAGCTTATGCTTCCAAAGAAACTACGTTTATCTGCAAACAGGCAGCAAGAATGTCGTTTTATAAATGGCTATATTTATAAAACAATGTAATCTAAGGCCATCCTCGGAGTCTTGCCTCGATGGCTGGCAGCGAGTTATTCCAGCAGCATGGGGATTTCACTTACAGTGCCACCGCACGGGCTCGGCCAGTAAAGGGCTCCGGAGTACATGGCAATGGACTCATTTCAAGGACACACTGAGACAACAATACTTTTATCTTCCCCAGTCTGGTGGGATTCTTCTCAACTAGAAATATTTAATTTCTGCCAGGCAAAAAGGACATTACATGCCACGCCTCTGTTGCCTACATTCAGCTGCAGATCGTGCACGACAGTCAGCACTGGAACAGCCACAACGCCGAGATGGCAGCACGAAAAGCTACAAAACAAACTGCATCCCAGACTCAGTCTCCAGCCCCCTTCACACATCCAGTCTCACAGCAACTCTAACCATTAAGATGACCACCCTGACACAGCTTTACTCTAAAGGGAAAGAGATGGCAAATTAAAAGCACTGATTCAGTCACAGGAAGAACGTTGCCTGTTTCTGGGATCCCTTGTTCTGAAATTGTGGCATGTAGGGAATACGTTTGGAGAACAGATTTTACCAAAACTGAGTTTAACAAGGGCTTTTATAGAGGGTCGGAGATGCTACTGCTAGCTGCAGAACTGCAGATGAGCATACAGGGATGTATAAAAAGCAGCTCTGTTTGTTTAAGGAAAGATGCAACCAACTCAGTTACTAGCAAGAAGGGTCAGAAACCCCAATGATTTAATGTGTATGAAGCAATACTTTTTAATCTAAAAGAGCTTTAACAACAGTTCTAGAGCTTCCCCCCGTCTCCTCCAACTCTGTTCACACTCTTTCTGGCAACATCAGCCGCAAGCAGCTCTACAGCAAGGTGCCAACAAACTCTGATGCTTTAAAAGCTTTTAAACCGCAGCAGGCAAAGAGCAAAAAAACCTAAAAACGTTTAGGAGGCCAGGGGGGTGGGGCAGGTAAAAAAGAAACCGTGAAAACCATCAATGAAACAGTACCAATGTAAACTCAGCCTTTTTACAAAAGTAGGAATTATTTAAACTATGTTATAAATATACAATCATAGCCCTAATTGGCTGCATGGGGCAATGAATTATATGGGGTTTTAAATTAAAGCACATATTAATTAAACTATTAATTCATAATTATTAAGCTAATATCAGTATATAATTATATAATGAAAACTGTACCTTAACAGAAACATAGGGAAATCACTAATAGGAAGAATTCCACCCTTATCTTTTGCACGTAATGATCTCAGCACGTAATTTTATAGATACAGCACCAAAACCTCCTGCAGCACTTTACACAGGCAGATCAAGATCTACCATGTTCCTTCCAAACTCATATCTGGGCATTATCCAGATTTTACAGAAAAAAAGAAACCCCTATGACGCAGGAATTTTAGAGTTACTCACCTAACAGTCAACACACAAATCAGTGTGATGTAAAGTCATCACTAGTTTCCAGAGTTAACATTTGCACCGGTTTTTTTACATACCAGCTCTCCTACCCCAGAAGGAGATGCTCGCTGCAGCAAAGCACAAACTTTCAAGAAGACGGCAGAAAGTCAAACAATTTAAAAATTCATCTTCTTGCAGATCCATTTCCAAGCCTGATCATCTCCTCCACAATGCAGCTTCCCAGGGGAGATGGGAACAAGCATATTTGTGCCCGAGTTAAATGGACACAGAGGAGCATCAGTAAAGTAGGTTTGGCTACAGAGTTCTGCGTGTATTTCAACTTTTTCAGAGAAAGCACGTTCCTATTTTCCCGAGCTGCGCTGGTTTTCAAGCATGTTTTCACAGTAATGCAGAAGTGACCCAGCTTACAAGGTCCAAGGAACTGTCTCTCACATAAGCAGAGAAGCGACACCCTTATGCAACTATGAACTTAAGTTTCTTCCTGACAGCTCCGTTGGTTGGAAAAGGCACTAAGGCACACGTGGTACTCTTCACGTCTGTATTCAAAGAGTCCTGTAAGCAACACATCTCACAAAAAAAAAAAGCCAACATTTCTCCATGCCTAAATTCCCTGCACTAAACCAATGTGACATTTTATATGTAACTTCTGAGAAGCAGCACTGCAAATTTAAACAAGAGAGGGTAATTGATTCATTACATCTATTTCTATTATATTTCTTTTTGTATTTTTTGAGCCCCATTTCAAAAGGCATTGTTTAAATTGCCCTAATCTGCAAACAGCAACAATAAGTGTAGCAAATACTTGACAATGAAGATGTAAAGCCTCTAAAAACCTGTTACCTTAGTAACCATGGGAATGCAGGAGAGTAAGAATACACGGAGTGTCAGGACATCATTTTCGATTCCACAGGGTTTGGGTTGAAATACAGTCAGCTTTCATTAGCTTTTTGTTTTTCCCAGTAGGTCCTTGGACTTTGAAACAAAACCTGAATGACAGCTATGAGCAATTCCAGCCTCACTCCTGATTAGCCACACCAAACAAAACAGCTCTCTTCACTGTGAAACGCTCCCTGCCCCCCTTCTTTGCACCCAAGAAGCCTCGAAACAAACATTATTTATGCTGCTGACCCCTCTGGATATCACTAATAAATCACACTCCAAAAAGAAGAGTAAAACAAAGAGTCACTTTCCTGGGACTTAATAGATAATTCACTTTAAACAAACATACCGCAAGAAAAATGAAAAGCTAACATATCCACTCAGAGCATTTCTGTAACCCCACAGTTTATTCACCGGCTTTACGGGGTACGTTCATTCAACACCAACACTAAGAAGAATTTAGCTGGTCACTTACGTAACACTGTATTTCTATTTTACTCATGGAGTGGGAAAGAAAGGAATTAAGATCCATTCCCCCACCCCCACCGAGGTCTGTTGGGAAGCTTACGGTCAAAACAGAGCAGTGTAAAGATCTCCCAGCCGCTGGCTTTAGCCAGTTTAATTCCAGGTCCACCCCCTTGCTCTTTGCTGCTACCTAGTCCCTTAGGAAAACAACATGAAAGAAAAATAAGGTCCAGGCAAAACCATTGGAAAAATGAGCAAGAAACTCAACCATGTGGATTATGTTTGACTTAGTCCCCAGGACTCTTAAATATGCTCCTTGAACTTCCCCCACACAGCTTTACGTCCACCGTTTGCGTCCCTTAAGCACAAAGCAGGTCTGTGCAGAAAGCCAGGGACTACTCTCCTCGCCCGGGAACGCTGCTGCCAACTACAAACCACAAACACACAGCAGTACAGCCAACCAAAGCATCTGCCTAATAATCAAAACTAAGTTTTCTCTAAAAACTTTCTCGATAGAGTGATAAAGTGGTGCTCTGGGTAGATGGCTGGCTTTGTGATGGCTGCTGCTCAGGATGTTTGCACTGTCCTTGGGCACGCTCTAACTTCATTAACTATGACAATATCAGTAACCAGCAAATGCCATCACATGTTTATGTTAAGTTTATGAAGAGCCATCGCCATATTCTTGTCTTTCAGCTGCAAACATTTCCTTTTCCCATTTATAGGTGGCCCAAGTAGAACTTTATGTTTGAACAATCCAAGAACATCTGTAAAGGTTTGTGCCATGCTTGGAAACAAAGGAAAGGAGAAACCTGCAAAGTAAAGACTTCTCAATACCATCTCAGGGTACCCTATATTTCATCAAAGCCTCATGAACTTTCTTTGGAGAGGCTTAGCAGATTAGCCAGCCAACTCCAGAGTAGATCCCAGCATACGATACAGGCGAGAGCAGTGGATGTTACCTGCCTTCACTCCAGTGGATAAAGTATAGTAGTGTTGGAGAGTGAGGAGAAGGGAGGCGAAGGAAACGAACCACAGAACGATAGGGGTTGGAAGGCACCTCTGGAGATTATCCAGTCCAACCCCCCTGCCAGAGCAGGGTCACAGAATCACAGAATTTCTGAGGCTGGAATAGACCTCCAAGATCATAAAGTCCAGCCTATGACCCAACACCATGACA
>JAAGNO010026583.1:0-11341 GCA_033439905.1 Ceryle rudis | reverse complement strand
GAGGGAGTTGGGGTTGTTCAGTCTGGCGAAGAGAAGGCTTCAGGGGCTCCTTATTGCAGCCTTCCAGTGTCTGAAGGGGGCCTACAGGAAAGCTGGGGAGGAGCTGTTTACAAGGGCTTGTAGTGATGGGATGAGGGGTAATGGCTTCAAACTGGGAGAGAGCAGATTTAGATGAGAAATTAAGAAGAAGTTTTTATTCTGAAGGTGGTAAGACACTGGAACAGGTTGCCCAGGGAAGCTGTGGATGCCTCATCCCTGGAAGTGTTTAAGACCAGGCTGGCTGGGGCTTTGAGCAACCTGCTCTAGTGGGAGGTGTCCCTGCCAGAGGGGTTGGAACTAGATGATCTCTGAAGTCCCTCTAACTCAAGCCCTCCTGTGATTCTGTGATTCTAGCCTTGACAGCTGCCCTGAGCAGGGACAGTTCACTTCCCACTGCTTGGCCAGTCCTTGAAAAGGTTCCCCCAGCAAAAGAAAAGTCAGATTCTTTCCCAGCAGTACCTATGCCTGGAATGATCCTACTGTGAAGAAGTAGAAATACAACCAAATTTCACTTAAATCAGTCAATTTCATCTAACCCCCATGAATCGTCTCCATGGATGTTGCTCCCTCATTGCAGCGGATGAATAAAAGGCTAAAGTAGCAGTTCAAAGCAGTCCCTGAAATTTCAACCTCTTACGGACACTTCTGCCAACTACCAAGCAGTCCCACCACCCACAGCTATCACCCAAAAAGCATGGTAGGTGACCAAAAGACTACAGGGCAGAACTGATGGTAACAGCTGTCCCCCTGCAACACCCTTCCAGAGACTTAAATAAAGCTGCCAGAACTGGCCTAAGCAGAGCAGCCCAGTCAGTAGCTAAGCCAGCGCAAAGCAAAGATCAGAGAATAAGCACAGTTCAGTACTCCCCGTGCCTGGGGCTCCTCTAAAGGGAAGGTTCACCCGGGGAATAGCTTCTAACTCAAAAAAGGCCTGGGATGGACTGTGAAGTAGTTGGCCATGTATCTCCATTGAGGACGTGTTGTTTTCTTCCCCAAGTTAAGCTTCAACTCAGTGGCTTCAGTAAGCAACAAAAGGCTCCCTAAAAGTATTTGTTTTTTCTCCTCTCTGGAAAGCCTGTCAGTGGTACTGACGGCCAGATCTTCCTAGATGAAGGAAGGTTGCCACTTTCACCTTTGACACAAGTGGTTTCTGCAGAGGAAAGGATTCTCCTCTCTCCTTCATTCCTCTCCTTACAGCAGGCAGTCATTGTTACAGTGTCCAAACTCTCCTGCAAACCACCAACAGTCCTTTCTATCGCAGGAGGGGAAGATTTCTGAAATTCACATGCAGGACAGCAGCGCTATCAGCTCTGTAAATGGAGGCTGAGTCAGAGCTGCAGTGTAACAAAGACATGCGTGAGGAGCGTACGTGAACCCACCCAGTATGAAAAAGCAGCAGATTGCGACCATACCTCTGTGCTCCCCCTCACAAAAGAAAACCCCTGCAGAACACCCTGACATTGAATAAGCATTGATTGGATTCTGGTTGGCTGTTTTCAGAGGCAAAATAAAATATACATAATTCCATGCTTGCACCAGCAACAGAAGCCAGCGAATGCAAGCAGATGCCAGCCTTCTACTGACCTCCCTTTCTGTAAGGGCTGCTCTGCCGTACGGAAGGTAAGCCACCGCACTCTGTCTTCTGACCGGCAGATCTGTAGCTGCTTTTTTTCTGGGAACAAAGGACACATCAGATCTGTTTTAATGGGAGAAGGGCAGTACAACCTGACCTAAGCAAGCACGAAGGTAAGCGCAGGCCTGTATTCTAACTACTCTGTCATCTGCACAGGCCACGGACTCAACCGCTCACATGCTGGGAGAGCTGGACTGTGTTCACTCCAACTGGAGCCATACAGCTTAGTAAGATTAACAGCCCTCTTTTAAGGTAACAGTGAAAATCTGCATCAGAACAACCACTCATCAGTTTCCCTACGCCAGGCACAAAATTGCTCCAAATATCTACGACAGGATTTTGAAGCCTGAAATAAAATTCCAAAGTTCTTTGGGTTTTTGTTGTTGTTGTTTTCATTGTTATTTGGTTTTTTTTTCCCCTCACAGCAACTCAGCTCTGAGGGAAGAAAAAAACTGAATCAGTTTTCAAACCAGTTCAGAGCAGTTCCTTCAACTGCCAAGTTTAAACTCCCTGGCCCTCAAACATCAACCTACTTGGCACCAGCTCCACAAATGTTTTATTGATCTCTGTGTAATTTCACGACAGATTGAAAATATCTGAAAGGCGTGTTGGCAGTACTTACTGCTTGCTCTGAAAAGAAGGGCAAAAGGCAGCACATCTGCTCGGTCAGTTAATTTTATAGAAGTGATGTCTGCACACCTCTCCAGTTTACAAAATTTCTAAAGTAATCCCAAAGTAGGATTCCTCTACAGAGAGAGCGTGTCCTCTCAACAGAGGATGCGTGTTTAAAAATGCCTCACGGTATAGTTGGCATTCATGGTTTGAACAAAAAAAGAAAAGGAAAAAAAAAAAAGAAAAAGATTCTGCTCAGTACTGACCATGTGTCACTGCACCAGCCACGCCAGGTGTGTCACTCAGTGGTAAACTGGAGCAAGGAACTGATCCACTTAGTAAGTAACTTGGAAAAAAGAAGCCTTTTTTCAAGTGGATTAGTCCCTCGGCCAGATCCCAGCATAAATCAAACAAAGAGCAGCAAAACAGGGGGAAAGGCTAAGGATGGAGTGAAGAAATGGGCAAGCAATGAGGAGGATGCAAGGGCCAATTGACCACCAAGCCACAGTGCTGTCACTCAGGCTCACACCTTCCTTGCTAATCCAAATCACAGATTTTTGATTACCACATGCAACTTTAAAAAGAGAGGACATAAGGAAATCTCACAAGTATGCCTGAGCCAACATTCACCAGTCAGTGTCCAGCAGGCACCTTGCCACTAGCCTCAGAAAGCTGAGCCTGACACACATCCAGGACCATGCTGAAAAGCTGCAGACAACAGCTCCTCTACCTGTGGAAAGAAACCTGGAGAGCATGTGGGAAAGAAAACAGAAAAGTAAATTTCCCTTTCTCTTCTAACACCTTCTGCTCTGTGAAGTTTCTTCTGGGAATTACCTCCAAATTTAACCTCCTGAGTGACAAGTAAATAAGCAAAGACCTGGAAGATGCCAAGACACTTGTACTGAAGTTCTTACCTTCTAGCCCTCCTCTGTAGCACAGCATCACGGAAACACTCCAGGAAAGAGTCTCACTGACTGAAGGCGGTAACCGGGACTATCATTGTCCTCTTCCATTGGGGGACTTCACTGTTTTGGTTTTCTTTTTGGCAAAGATATTGCCTGTCTCTCCACACACATGCCTGATTTTTCCTTCAGCAGATACCTGGAACTATGAACTTCATCGCTGAATGCTGAAATCCAGGGCAGGGAAGGAAACAGTATTGGAATGCTTAACAAATAATGGCAGCTAGAGAGGACAGGCACATATGCACACACTTGCACGTGCATGCACCTTGTACCCTCCGTGCCTCAAACCAAAGGCAAAATACAGGCTCCCTGCAATATAAATAAATAAAGCAGATGACTTAAAAACAGTCTCATTGGAGTTCAAATCTATCCAGCACCCTACTACTAAGTAAACATCAGGAGGTACTCCAAGAAAGAATGATTTTCTGACAGTTGAGCAGGAACAACAGCAAATATTCCACGTGCGATTAAGAATCTGTGTTTTGTTTTCACAGAAACAATGGGGATTTCTTCAATAGTGAATGCAATTAATTTTTGCTCACCACTGCCGCCACCAAAAGGCTTAACGGGCCCAAAACCACGGCTGCTTTTTCCCAGTGATTGCAGTAACACAAAAAACCCCACAACACAGATAAATAAAGCCCAGCAAAACCAGGGTGAGCGGCATTGGAAAAACTAAAAAAATTAAACACTGAAAGAAACAGTAATTTAATAGCTCTGTTTTGTGGCTGCCAAAGCCAACCTGCTGATTCAGGGCAATGTCACCAACAGTGACCAACAGATTCTTATCTGTAAAGGGTAACAATCAATTGTTTGACAGAAACAAAGGAGAGCTCAACAGGAAATCAACCAGCTCGGGACAGATGGCCACTGAATCAAGTTTCACCCCTCCCCTCTCCAAAAATAGGCTTAAGAGGCATTTTCTGTTACCAAGCAACAGCCCAAAGGAAGGCATAAATCTTTTCCAACGTGTTATTCCCCTCCTCCCTGACACACATACATTTCAATCTACTCGGGCGCTCTGTCTGTAGGTTTATTTTCTAACTAACGGGTCGGAGGGTTTATTCCGCGCAGCGAGGTTCCGCACGCCCACTAGCCACCCCTCCTTTTCGGTTGGGTTTTTCTAGGTAGAAGAAGTGGCTAATTGTAACCGTGCTATGAGAGCTACCACCGAGCCGGGTCCGATGAGAGTAACCCCTCCATGTCTGGCCAAGGTTCACTGGCGACCTGAGAAATTACTCCCCTGAGGAGGTGAATTCCCAGCGATGGTTTTATATAAAACCAACATGACTCTGATCACACCCTGACAAAAGGGGTGCCCGGTTTCTAAAAGCCATCGTAAAACCCTCTACTTTCTTTAACCCATAAAAGTCCATAAAATTTAATCCACCAAAAGCACCACGGTATCTTTAATGGAACATTAAAACCAACTTTCAAATAATGATCAGCGAACTTTCAAATAATTTTAATTTTCAGAGCATTAATTGTCTATTACATGAACCACTCCAAATGAGAATCAACTATTCGGGGTATGGGATGAGTAGGAAAAGATAATCCACGTTTAATTTTCTGCTGGGCCAGGGGCAGAAAGAAAGGGAAGGGGGGGGGGTGGAGGGGAGAAAGAGACCCGATGTGGCTGTTTGTGGAGAGGAGGGAAGAGGGGGAGGGGAGCAGAGAGCCCAGGGGGTAAAGGACAGCGGCTCTGAAATTCAGATTAGCATCTAGAGAACAAACTGGTTTGTTTGACCCCCTATCATACCAACTGGTAACAGACCACCAGGCCACAAGAAGAGATGCAGCTGAATTAAGCTATACAAAGAGTAATCTGCAATAAAATTAAATGTAATAATAATAACAACTAAGAAAAGGTTTACAATTACAACCTTCAGAAAAATTAAATGGGGAAAAAAAAAATGCATCACTTTGGCAACAAACTGGGTAATCATCCTTTAAAGGAGCAGACCCTGGATTACCACTCACACAGACTACTAAAACATATGGCCAGAAAAAAAAAAAAAAGAAAAAACTAGAGAGGAGTTACAGGGGGAGGGCAAAAGTTGTGACAGCATGTGGCCTGCGAACACTTGATTTACTCCCTCGGCAACTAAACTACAGCTTGCTTTAGCCAGCTGAAAACCTTCTTGAAGACACAGCCTGGCCTGTTTTCAGCGGGTGTTTCATATACTCCTTTAATACCACCGCAGGCACCAGTGAGCACCACCCGGCTGGGTCAGCAGAGCCCCGGCTGCTTTGCAGGCAAAGGGCCTTGGGCTTTCCAGCCCACTAGACCACAAAGCCATCCCAGCGGAGACGCTGCCCCGGCTCTCCGCACACAGCAACCGCGCTTCTTGGGGAAAAGGAAAACGGAGATGTTTAAATCCAATTCATTAAAATTAAGTTAACTGAAATTAAAAAGAAGGGTTGAACACAAAAGCTAAATTCATTAACTGCTTGTATGCCAAGAACACAATTCGGTCTACTACGTCTAAAGCTTACTGACAGAAGCACGGAGCTCAGCCACCCAGGGTCCTGACAGGAGACTTCAACTAAGGATCTTCTAGGCTCAGCCCTAGAAGACCATAATGGCTAATCATTACTGGAATATAGTGGCCAAAAAAACCCTCCCAGGACAACCACCATCCTTGTTTTAGAGACAGACAGGAAAACTGAGATGTGGAGAAGCCACGTGTCTTCTCTCAGTGGCAGAATCTGGAAGTAAAACCAGACCTTCTGCAGGCCCAGCTCTACATTTTACTATCACCCTGAGCATTCAAATGAAAGCAAGCTGGTTTTTTATGTAAATTCACGGCCAACACCAACATTTTGGCAGTTGTTCCTCCTTTCCTCTTCACAGCTTAGTGACAGCCCTGTACCGCAAATCCAATGCTTTCCTGAACCCGGCCTCTCTGACCAGGCAGGCCATGACAGTTAGCCCAGGGCTATTCAGGAACGAATATATCCATTTTTTCTACCACATTCAGAATTTGGCTATATAAGACACACAGAACCCTCCAGTTTTCCCCTAATGCATGTTAGTAATTTGGCTATGGCATACAAAATGAATTATGGACTGTGATGGTTTTGTTTCTTTTGAACACCGGGGGAAATGGTGTGAAAAAAACCCTACAATGTAGCTTTGCATAAGCATTTATCACAGTTTTAGAAGAGGCTTTTTCTCTTCCACGCCCAAATGTATGTCCTTTACACCACTCTGTCATAATAAGAAAGAGAAAGTGCCACGTAAGAGGGGAAAGAAAGCTTGTTCCCTTTTGCCCTCTCGAGTAAGCCATTGTGCTTTTCTTCAGTGGCCAAAGACACTTCCGTGTTCCTCGGCCAAGGTGGAATCCCCAGACACGCTGGATGCTTTTTGGTGAAAGTGTAAAAGGACACGAGTTCACCTCAAACCTCCCTCAATAATTCTGAGTCTGAGTCTATCAAGCGAGGCCTGAAGCACCTGCTTTCCAGTAGCTTTTTCTTTAAAAAAATCACAACGGATTTTTTTGGATTCTCTAGCTCTGCAACTGCCCATTTAGAACTCCAGGTCTTCTAACTCAATCTATTATTGTATTAAGTTTAACTTGAGTGTTTACCTTGAACTAAGCTACTCTCCAGCAAAATAAAGCAACTATCTGTAAATGATCCAAACAAATTCCCGTTTTGTTTTTTTTTTTCCCCCATGAAACATAATAACAATTGGCCACGTTCAGAACAGAACATCCCTCCGTTACCTCTGACCTGCTCCAGTCAGATGTGTTAGGCTTAAGCTAAAGGTACAAAAATAATGTTTTCTCCAATTCAGTAGTAGCAGAAGTAGAACCCAAAGATCAGTTGAACACAAAAATCTTACTAAAATCATCATAGTGCTTCTCTCCAGTAAGGGACGGGAAGAGGAACAGAATGATAAAGGACAGTGACCATGAGTTAAAAGCTCTGGTAAGTAAAAATAAGTCTAAGTGTACAAAGAGAAGGAATTACTAAACATCAGGGACAGGTAAGGCAGGAACGACTGCAGGCAGATCAGTGCAAACCTCATTTCCAAAACAGAATCACAGTCTGAATGTTATCCTTCATGTGGCTGTATGGTGACACTGCTTTATTCTATTTACCCGCCAGTTTGACATCAGCTCACTTCAAAAGAAGCCATTACACTTAAAACTACTTTCTCCTTATGTATCCATAGTTTGGGGCTGTTTTTCCTGGCACACATAATGACACCACGGACATGAGAAGACTCACCAGCGTATTCTCTTACCTCTGCATGCTGGCTGAAAGAAACACAGTTTATGTGGTTTATTCCAAATCAGAAAGGCAATGAGACAACACCCAGAACAGACCTCGTTTCCAACAAGCATTTTTTAATGAGAAATTTCTAAGTCACTCTGAGCACGAGCTGCACTTTGGAACTGGGAGGACAGAACTGTTTGAAGGAATTGATCCTGAGCCCCATCCCGCTCCAGGCATATGGCTCAAATACCCTCGATTTGGGTCCTTGGAGCAAATGATTAGGTACGAAATCATAAAATAGCTCTGCTCCCTGGGCCTTGTTAACTTGCAAGTCAACCTCTTCCTAAAATTGAGTTTCTCAGTCTCTGCTTGCTAGCTTCCAGTTGCTCTTTCCTCCTTGCTGTGTTTTTTATAAAACCTAAACTTCCCATCGTTTATTCAGAGAATCATTTGGAGTAGGAAATGCTGTGTTCTCATTCAGCCTCCATTCCTCTTTTCATAACTGGAACTAAAAAGCACAACCCCCTTCTTTCCACACTCGGCCAGTCTTCCTCTCTATATGGAGTATGTTCAGATAGAACACGGCAGCTAGAGGGCAACTGCAACCCACACACTGCATCACCACACGAGAATCAGTATGTCCAGAAAAACAAAGCATATGGACACACGTACAACTCCGTTATCAGAAAGTTGTACAAGGACATGGCACGTAACCATGAACAGCAATTTCCAAACCTCACCACTTCACAAAACAGTAAGTAGAAGTGATTAACATAAACAAATATTCCTTTTTATGCATGCTTTAATTTAGTCCCCAAAAAGGTTTAAAATTCATAGAATCATAGAATAAGAGAATCATTCAGGTTGAAAAAGACCTTTAAGATCATCGAGTCCAACCATTAATCCTACTCTGCCAAGTGCACCACTCAGCCGCATCCCCAAGCGCCACATCCAGATGGCTTTTAAACACCCCCAGAGATGGGGACTCAAGCCCCTGCCTGGGCAGCCTGTTCCAGTGCCTGACATAGTGCTGGGTTTATTTTAGGCTTCCTTAGAGTAAAAAGCTTGGTTATGAACATTAATCTAGAAAGATTGATTTTAGGCAATTCAACAATGTCAATCCATCAGGTATCACTATTACCCTTTGATGTTCAATCTTCCATCCCAGACAGGCCAAAGAACCTCTTATGGAGTCACTCAAGCTTTGCAGTCTTCCTATTAACACATGCCCAGCGATGCCCCAACCACCAGACCATTTCTGGGTTGCCATCCAGTAATATGACAAGACCTACCAGTAACAGAACTCGCTGTACCCCACCACTGATGTGTGTGACTGGATACACACCGGGACATCTCTCTGCTGAGGAAAGGCTGAGTAGGCCCCTGGGCTGTTTAGCCTGGAGAAGAGAAGCCTGAGAGGAGACGTTAGGAATGTTTACAAATCTCTGAAAGGGGTGGGGGTGAAATGGAAGGGGCCAGGCTCTTTTCAGTGCTGCCCTGGGACAGGACAAGGGGCAATGGGCACAAACTGGAACCCAGAAGTTCCACCTCAACAGGAGGAGAAAATTCTTCCCTCTGAGGGTGACAGAGCCTGGAACAGGCTTGATTGATATACAATCAGTACATATTTCTGTTATACAGAAAGTACACCCAGCACATAGGAGAAAAACGGCCAGCGAGAGGATGGCAGAAAGCAGGTTACCGAAAGAGTTCATGGTGCCAGTAGCCTATTCCTTGAGTATAGCTGCAAAGCCCTTGGGGGCCAGATGAATTGTTTCAGGAAGCCTGATCTTACCTAATACTGCCCAGTTTTATCATTTTCATACTACCTCACTTTACAACAAATGACAGAATCACAGAATAACTTGGGTTGGAAGGGACCTCTGAAGGTCAACCAGTCCAACCTCTCACTCAAGGCAGGGTCCCATTGGAAACCCTGTGTAATAAAACACTGCTTTGATATGTTTTGGTAAATGGCTGATTTGCATCAATGGCTTTGACTTACTAACCTGCTCAATTTAAATGTGAGGCTCTCAGTAATTCTGAGCTAGACTACACTGGAACAAGAACTGAAGGTCCGTGTCTTAAAAAAAGCCCAAGGCACAAAATACAAGTCTCTCTCAAAATGAAATGTTTTATCTGTGCAAATACTTCGTCTGTTTCCCAACACACAGTTTCTGCTATTTGGACAAACTACTAATGAACTACAAAGCAAAGATCCCGTCACGTGCCAAGGTTATAGACTGGGGTTCACGCCGTGTTTGCTTATATACCGAACACGAATAGAGAACGCAAGCTTAAGATGTATCATCAGATACCAGTAGTATCAAAACTATGCAGCATATGTTACATTCTTCTTTCTTTTTCAGCCCTAAGCCCCTGAACTGTGTGCTACTGAATCCACAGTTTATCCCATTCTCACAGGACAATTCAACAAAAAAGCACCTGGAAGAATACTGTCTCTTACTGGAAGTCTCAGATCCAATTCTCATTTACTACACTGCTGGGACAACATCCTTTAAACGTGGTGATCTAAAGCAATCCTTTTCTTCCCCTTTAAACAGACATCAAAATCACAACGTTAGGATGAATTTTCTACTGTTCTGAACCTACAGGTTAGATAGATTTGCCTTTTTCAGTAGGAGGAAGTCTGCCAACACACACATGCCACTCCTCAAGCTGAACTGGGCAGTTAATCTCTCTGGCCTCAGCACACAGTCGGAAATAGATTTACTACAATGACAGCAAACGGAGCTACAAACCTACACTTCACTGTGTAGAGGAGTGCTTAACCCCCATCTCAAACACAGCCTCCCCCTTTCTACACCAAACCCACATCACAACTGGAATCACCCCAAAGCCAAACCTGGCAGATGAAAACTGAGCATGCTCCTGCAGAGCCACCAGGCACAAAGCATCTCTCATCATACAGGAGACAGCCGTACGGGACTGTCAACAAGCAAATACTGTTCATTATGATAGCAGAGAGCAGACAGAAGAATGCTTTTTTTTTCCCTCAGGCTTTCCTGCCACAAAGTCACATCTGCTGTTCAAAGTTCAAGTGGTTGTTTTTTGGTGGCAGCTTTTGTTTAAGAGCTTCTGAGGCATAGTGTTTTGAGTAAGGTAACCAGTGGCACATCTACGCCGCACTAAGAACTCCTGGTCTCGTTACACACATGTAAAGGCAAACTGTGGACATGAAGGTGAAGTTCAGACCAGAAAAAACCATGTCAGCCAAACAATCATTAAAGAATCCTACAACCCATGAAGACATCGGACCATTATATTAGATCCCAGCATTTCTAATTCATGTCCTTTTCTCTTTCAAGCGTGTGTATATTTGTATGTACCTGCACACACATACACACTATCCTCCCTACTGTGTCAAGTCCCCAGCCTAGAGGACTCCTGGAAGAGACAACTGTCAATGCATTTGCCATGCAGCAGCCAAAACATGCTCAGTAAGAACGGTAAATTAATGCTGCAAAACAGAAAACCTGTATGTTTAGATGTCCTGTTGTTTCATAGCTCTTGACACAAAAGCAGAGCTCACATTTTAATCTTGATGCTCCTGAAATCCAGCTCACCTCCCATGTCTACGAAAATCGCGACTGCAGACCTGGAGGAAAAAGGTGAACTAATCTGGCAGGCAAGTCATCTTCCTCCTCCTCAAGAGGCTTGGAAACTGAGAACTGACTCTCCTAATCCCAAAAAATAAATACATTTGGCAAGAGCTAACCTTCGAAACTGCTGCAATAGGGACTGTGAGGATATGCACTGAGGATCTTAGGAATGTCTATAAATATCTGAGGGGTGGGGGTCAAGTGGAAGGGGCCAGGCTCTCTTCTGTAGTGTCCAGTAATAGGAC
>JAAGNO010026582.1:0-29567 GCA_033439905.1 Ceryle rudis | reverse complement strand
AATTTGCTTCTTGTTAAGTGTTGAGCTTGCTATAAGCTTGTGATTAAAAAGGTAGTTCTGCTCATTGAATATTCTGGTTTGTTACAAAAATACATCTGGTTAGTCTAATTGAGAAATGCGCATGTGCAAATAAAACTGTTTATTGAAAACCCACTATCCTGCTCTGGTAATCTAACTTGATCTAAGATGATTTAACTCTATTTAAACAAACAACAACAAAAAACTGGTTCCTAGTTTATATTAAGTTGCAGTTTGGCCATAGCACTCTTGCATGTGTTTGGTGGTTTATGCTTGGTGGGTTTTTTCTTTCTCAAAAATCTTACAGGAAATAACACTTGTAAGATGGAATGTGAAAACAAAGTCCACCGAGTCCATAGGATGGTGTGCCTATGGGTGATGTGCAGGTTTTTCTTCTCCCTCAGTTTAAACCCTTTGTGAAGTGCTCTAATTCCTGTCTTGTGGAGTTAACACTTTGAGCTGATGATCATCAGTTTTATCAGTGGATTGTCTTCTAACTGTTTCCTTATTTGTTAAAATCATTGCATTTCCCATGTCTTCATGGGAAACAAAAGTATTGGGGAAAAAGTATCACTAAGAGAAGAAATTTTTGGTTGGATTTCTAGAAGAGAAATTTGGCAATAGTTTGGACCGCTTTTATGAAAGCTCTGCTTTAGTAAACAGGAATATTAATACCCAATGGTCAGCTGCATATTGTTCCAAAACACCTTGAATTCCTCCCCCACTGAAAACTGGGGGAGGATTTTTTCTGACAAGTTGAACTGAAATGCAGGGCATTCCACTTCCTTTTTAAGGAAGAAGTCTTAGCTGAATAGAAGCCCCGAAACAGTGTTCATTGTGGTTTTGAAAAACTGAAAACAAGCCACTTGAACACAATTTGACCTGGAAAACTTATGCTCCAAGTAATATATGAAGTCTGTCTCTGATACCATGGTAGGGGATAATAGGCGAGATCATGCGTGATTTGCTTCAGCGTCTCAGTGAGATGCCAGGACTGTGCAAAACAGAATTCTGAGCCAAATTTAGAAGTATGTGACTTTGCCCAAGAGACAGTTGCAAAATATAAATGGCAGAAGTGCTGTTTGTCATTAATTATTAAACTTTAGTTTTTCTCCTTGTCGGTTTCTTTGTTTGGGAAAACCAGCAACTTTCTCACGTATGGCGGCTGCTTCAGTTTTTCCCTATACTGAAATGTCTTCCTGTAATGTTTAAATGATATGTTGCTTGTTGTCATTTGATTCATTTTCCTTAGGTACTTTCTCTGAGGCTTCCATCCTGCTTTTGCAGCAAACTTCTGTTGTATGCTCCCATCCCCACTGCTTTAAGTCTGTCACTATTCAACCCGAGTTGTACTTGAACTGTCTAACTAGATCTAGTCTAACTTTGAGATGCTGAAGGAAAGTGTCTAAAGAAACTAAATCACTATTTCCTTTTCCTAGTCACAAGCAGGTAGATGTGTCCTTCATAGTGTGGTGTGCTTTTACAGGGGAGACAGGCGCTCTGCAAGAAAATTGCATTGAATTACTTCTTGGAAAACATGCTTCTTATTATTGGACGTTGGAGGATAAGCAGGCTTCCCAGCAAGGCTGTGAGGTGTAGTAGCAATGACAACTCAAACTACGATTTTTCTTTTTTAAATCTTCCTGGTTTAGCCTTCTTAAGGGCGGGGTGGGGAGAGGTGTTTGTGTGGAGGGGACAAATTGGGGAGTAGTGATTTCATTACTCTCTTATTAAGCAAAGCATTTCAATTCTAAGTGATTGAGAGCTCTCATGGCTTAACACTTACAGACAGTGCAAGCTGTATAAATGAAGAATTAAAGATAATTAAAACAGGTGATTAGCTGAAGGGATAACTTGTTTAAAGTTTGGGGAGAATAGACAAGTAAAATTAATTTTTCATGATGATTAGAGCTTGTACTTGTAATACTAAATGTCTTTAATATTCCTCCATCTTTCTGCAATTACAGTAGCTTAAATATAAATTTAGAAATCTGTGCTGAAAGGAAAACTTAATTAAGCTAAGTTTTGTTTGCATAAATAGTACTTTATTTCCTACAAGAGAAAGAAGTTCAAGGTTATCCTCAGCTCTTTCTAGTGAATTAGTAATCTCTTAATCCTGGCT
The DNA here is from genome assembly GCA_033439905.1 of Ceryle rudis. Classification (NCBI taxonomy): domain Eukaryota; kingdom Metazoa; phylum Chordata; class Aves; order Coraciiformes; family Cerylidae; genus Ceryle; species Ceryle rudis. The sequence goes on along the minus strand of JAAGNO010026582.1, from coordinate 27,427 downwards.
AATATTTTGGAACACTATTAAAAAATGAACTGGAACTTGGAAGCAGACTTTCTGTTGAAAAACCACGAGAGGTCATATGGGTCAAAAGTGCTACTCATAATGTCTTGTAGCTGCCTTTGATCTAAAGCAGACACGATTAAAGAAAAATACCATACCACCTCATCTATTAAGAATTAGCTTAAGTTTTTGTCCTGAAAGTTAATACTTTGGGTGTCAAAAGTTACATTAGACCTGAAAGACTGGCTATTTACAGAGGCTTACTCAGCTTTTAATTTTGATATGTAAATAGCTATTGCTTGTGTGGAATGGTGAGAGTGATTGGGAAAATTGCTACTCTTGTCAGGCAACAAAGGATCTTTGAGAGAGAATGTGCATTTATTTATATCCCTGTTTATATAATTACAGTATAAATTGAGCTTGAAGTTCAGTGAGATTTTGTTTCTATCCTGAGTACACTGACAGGAAGCACTTTCTAGCCAAGGTCCATTCCTGAAACTCAACAAAGCTTGAGGAAAATAAGAGTATACTCCCTGAACTATAGCGAGGTCGGAAGATAAATAGTTACAGCTATTTGGCGGGTTGAACCATGCAGCTCAGTAGTAGGGGCTCGATTCAAGTGGTTACAAATGAAGTCTTTTCCTGCCTTCTCCCCCGAGGAGGCCGATAGCCCACCTCCTTAAGCTCTTCAGACTTGCCTAGAGTCATGCAGTGTTGAGCAAGTGGCTTATCCCAAAACAGCAGTTTGCTTTCTTAGGAGAATTTTTGACCTAGAATCAACTCTGCTGGTGGTAGACTGGAGAAAGAGCTAGAAAACAGTTTTGGCTTTTGATGGTCTTCCAAGTTGCTTTTGTATCGCCTTTTTCAGCGTTATGCTTGTATAAACAAAGAATTAAAGAAACTTTATATGGCATTGCCTGGCCTGCAATCACTGCTGGTAAGCTCTGAGGGGTGGTGGTGGAAGTAATCACATCAAAGCTGGTTTTGTTCTGAATTTGTGACGGAAGTTCTATTGTGCTGCAGCTACAATACTGATACAATCACTTTGAATGGTAAATGTATCATCACTGTTCGTTAATCTCTGACAGGAACTGGCAAAAAGAGGCCACTCTTATTTCAATAGCTTGAATTTAGTTAGCGGGATAAGGGAAAAAATGAGCAATTTTGTGCTTTAGAACGGAAACTTGATAAGCAAGCACGTACTTCAGAGTATGAAGGGCATGTGTTAAGGCCTATCGAACCCTGGTAACTGTCTCAAATTAAAACATACTGGGGGCACCAGAGAACTTCCCAAGTCAGGGAAGAGCTTTCTTGGGGCTCAGTTCACTGCTTATAGTGACTCTACGCACAGCTTTCTGCTTTGAAGGACAGTAACTGTTTTGACAGTGCTCATTATCATTGGCATGATATTGTAAGAAGTCTGTTTCAACAACTTTGTGTTGCATTTGCAGATTGATGAGTCTATCCTTGGCTGGCTGAGTTTCAAGGGATCACAAGATGACTAATATAACATCTATAGGAAGAGTTTGTGTGGGGAAGCAAGAGTAATCCTATTGATAAATTGTATTTCACACTATATCTGAAAACATTCAGTCTGGTCTGGGTGTAGAGGGAAGGCAGGTGTTTCCTTTGATAGAGCCTTGTGGTAGTTAATTCTGACTTATAATGTCTTTCTTTAAAATAAAATAATTTCAAACTTGCAGTGTGTTGTTTCAGCAGTCAGAAATATGGCCACGTGTCTTTTACGTAGGCTATCTGAAAAATTTTAACTGAAGTTTTTCAGTTTTGTTTTGCACGGTTTCTTTCCCTCTTGGCTTTAAAAAGATGTTATATCACTGTCTACAAACTTATGCCGCCTCTTATAAATTCTGCTATATTTTGCATTTTATTTTAGTTAAAGACTAATCTTCTAGAGGCTTGCAGTTAACTTTCTTGGATCTCTGTATATTTAAAATTTGTTCGTAAGCAAAGATTAAGTGATGGCTGAAGCCAGCTGCTACCAGAATTGCCAGACAGACTAAATGGCAGCAAGCAAACAGTATTAAAAACTTTTACAGTATTGAACAAAAGTTGGAGACAGCTTCTTGCAAAACCAGAGTAAATAGGACTGCACTCAACATGAAAGCCCCTATTCTTTGGGGAGTGATAGTTAAACCTTTTAATTTGGCTCATCCATCTTGCATTTCCAGAGTGTGCTCTTCAGGAGCAAGAGGTTTGTAATGGTATTTACTGTAGTGATGTTTATTCAAAACAATTGGGTGTTGGCTCTGAGTCGAGAGAGGCTGTCATGCAGGAAATTGAGCTATAACCAGTAACAAAAGTTCTAATCATCAGGTCAGAACCAGATGTGTTTTATTTAGTTAAAACCCCTTGCTACTTTGCTGTCACGCATACTTTCCTATAGGAAGTTCTCTAGAAATAGTGTAATAAAAAACCCCAAACACATTAATCTTGTGATACTGTGACAAAAGAAAGTCAGTGTGATTCTGTGACTGGTATTCTTTCATAGTCTACAGGCATTTCTCCTGTAAGGCTTTGCATCTAGGATTTGGACACTTGGAAAAAAACCCCAAAAACATGTTAATCTCCTCAAATGTTGTTAAATGTGCAGTTTTTTTCCTGTGCCCCACCTTTCCCATGGATAACTTTCTCGAAGCAGTCAGTCTTCACTGTTTAGTATCTTGATTATCACAGTTATCTGAACAGCCAGTACTGCTCAGCTGGTGGATTAATTTTTGCTGTCTTTAAACTTAGTGTTATGTCCATTTAACTCCCAATATTTTCTTTTTAACAAACCTCATCTGTACTTTAAAAGAACATAGGAGTCAGTTTAGAGCTAGTTCTCATTGTGCTTCTCTGCTACTAGGGAGAAGTATTCCTGTAGAGGTTTTGGATGCTGTGTGTGATGGTTTAGGGCCATGTATGTCAGAGTAACCCATAAAATTAACAGAAAAGCTCCATAAAACCTGCTTCTCCTACAGTCCATGGTACTGGTTTCCTTATGTCCTTTTTCAGGAAAGTCTAAACAACTGTTTCCTTTTATCTGTAACTAGAACTCATTTTCTTCCTTTTTTTTTAATCTCTTGTAAACTACTAGAAAAAAAAATTCTCATTTTCAACCCAGAGTTTTTCTACTAATACCTCTTGTCACAGCAGGAAATCAGTGGTTTAAAAGACTTAGGTGGTATTCTAGATTACTAGGTTTATAGTGGCTATGATAAACTTCCAGTGGTTTGGTTCTTTTAAATTCCTCCTGTGCCTAGCTTCTTTTGGCTGCTTGATATATTTAGCTGGTTTCCAGCTCTCACAATGGACTGTGAATGTGGAAGTCAATTGCAAAGATAGCAAAAAGTAGATGAAGTCTGAAACAATACAACCCTAGAAAATTCCTGGGGTGAAGACAAGTCTCTGGGACTGTGTGGGTGAACTTGGAAAGAAGGTGGAGGATTTAGGAGTGAGGAAAGCTGCCTGTGTGCCTCTTTCCTCTAAGTTTGGAAGTGTGTATTTTCCACTCAGCTTACAGATGCTCTTGCATGTTGTTTGGGCTGAAACTCTGATCTCGGGCTGTCCTACAATTTGCTTTATATGAGTGTGAGTCTTTGGTACACAGTTACAAGGTGAATTTAGGCTCTTTAGCAAAGTTTGACTGTTCACACTGTCATAGCCGGTGTCACTTATTTCCTGATGCTCCTCCATCTGTATTAGTTGCCTTAAACTTAATTATGGCACAATTCATACTAGGTTCTGTACAGACAAGTAGCTGCCTGTAGCACTCTTAGTGACACAGGGAGAACCAGGAGTTTCTCTGCAGATACAGGCCATGAAATGGCACAGCACGGTTACACATGTCAATTGTAGCTCTGTACTGCCTCCTGCAAACATCACTTTAAACTCTGCTACCATGGGCTCTTAGTTCTTGCTTATATATATTAAATGGTTTTCTGTGTATAAGCACATACGGTATGTGCCATTTAAATGAGACCTGTTTAGGTCTATCCTGACTTAAACTATTTCTGTTGTGTCTCATGTAAATGCTTGTGTTTAATGATGAAATTGGCCAAGTCTGGTTAATTAAATGTTATGCTGAAAACTATGAGTAAATGTTTGTTCTTGGAATAGCAAAATTTCGATTACAAATGTTTAAAGGAATACTACATGAAGTGTAACACTGACAATCAGTTGTCACCTGCAGATCTCGGCCTTCAGGAAGAAACTAAGGTCTTCTCAATAGTGTGTGTAGGTGGATGATTTGTACTATTCTGTATCTTAAGATACTTTGTGAGTTTGTTCTTTCAAATGTTCATCTGTTTACACCGGGAGCTAAGATATTTAATTTGTCTGGCTGTTAAAACTAGATAAACTCTTCTACCTTCAAACAAGTGGGTTTAGAAAATAACCAGCTTTCCTCATGGTACAGGAAAACCTTCTCTTCTCCTTTGCAAGTTTGTTCTCTCCTGCACAAATATTAATTGCTTTTAAGGATTTGCTTTCACTTAATTTTCACTTAGAGATTTACCTGATGAAAACTTTCCCAGTCTTGAACTCTTGAACAGGTGCTACACCACTACTAGAAACTCTTCCTATCTACAGTGCATGTCTGGGTGACCATGGGATACTCTTCATGTTTATGCTATCTCATGGACTTGCATCAAGTGATGTCTTGAATGCATGTCAAGAGGAGGTCCCTTCACAAATTGGGAAGTTGATATTGTTGCCTTCCTGCTTCCTCTCCTACTTCCTGTGTGGTTCACTGGAATTTCTTAACAGTAGGAGAACTAAAAACCTAAAAATTAACCTTGTGTACTTGAGCATTCCATGTAGTTGGGAGTGCCCTATCAAAAAAGGAAGAGTGTGTGCATATATAGAAAATGGGATGTGAAACTAATCTCAGTTGGAGAGGTATGGGAGAGAGATGGGGGTGAAAGTTTAACATCTGCTAAGGTTTTGACGCTACATTATTAATTTGACATGTTCAATTTCACTGTATCTGTAAAATTTCAGTAGAGTTGCAAATTTTAATAGATATTAGAAGAATTAAGTCTCCATTAAACAGCCCCCATTGCTGCAACCCAAAACAGTTACCCATATCTTTTCCGAAATATCTGGGGTAGGGCTCTAAATAGGATATGTTGTAATGTGGCCGTAGCTACTTGGTAACAAGAAAAACTTGAACAGCATGTGTATCTTATACCATGATTCCTGCAATAAGAATATTTTCTACCATCTAATGTGGGGAAGATGGAGAGAATGACCATCACTGGTTTAATCATCCTGTTGAGTTTACTTTATAAAAAAAAACCAAACAAGAGCTTTGTTCTTTTTTTTTTTTTTTTTTGCAGCCACCGATCTTCTTTTGGCTTGGAATCCAATTTGTCTGGGCCTGGTAGAGGGAGTAATTGGTAAAGTTCAGCTTCATACAGGTATGTAGCTGTTTGTGTTTTGTTGTTTGTTTGGTTTTACTTTTCTTGTGTGTGGGTTTTTGTGTCTGGTTTGGGTTTGGTTTGGTTTTTTTCTATGATTAATGCACTCTGTTTTCAAGTCAGTGGTAATACAAATAATCCTGTGTAGCTCAGATGGTATTTTGTAGTTTTCTTTGCAATGGAAGAGTTCTCCCCAGCTACAAACCTGTCGAAGTAATTATATTATAGCTTCAGATGCAAATCCTGCTCCTTTCCAGTGGATGTATTTTGGTTCACCACTGTCTTGTAAAAATGGAATACTGCATTCACAAAGAGTAGAATTTTGTGTTTGAAGTTCTGAGGCTTCATGTAAGATGCATAAAATTCTTGTAACTTTTTAAATATTCCTTTCAAGCAGCTTTTTGTTGTCTTCTCTGGTACAGTGCAAGAACTAATGATGGAAGCTTTCCCAAAAACATGTTTTGAATTCTCAATGCTATATGAAAGCTTCAAGAATAACTACTTAAGTGGTAAATGACTATTTGAAAGTAAAAGGAACACTTACACTTATAGCTATATCTTACATTTAAATACAAATAAAATGAAAGCAGATGTGGAATGTGATTTATAGTTAAGCCTGTCTCTTACTGATTCTAGTAACTTTTTCCAGTAAAATAGGGTTAATGCTCTTTTAGTTTTTGTCAGCTGCAAATTCCTGTACCCATACTAAATATTTATTTTGATAATATATTAGCTTTGTCTAGAAAGATTCTTCTGCCAGTAGAGCTGTGGATATCACTTTACTGACAGGTAGGAAAGCTAGCTACAAACTCTCCCTCACTTACTGTGTGCTGTTCTTTATGTGAATGCTTAGACTCTGCATTTAAAGTAGTGCTTGGCAATGTGATCAATACAGGTAAAGTTTCAAGTGTGTTCCAGGGTAGCAGGATGGATTAAGTACTGAAATGGATCAGATGTTTGTGGTCCATTGAATAGAAACTGATTAGTTTGCAGAAGCGTGCTGGCAACAGGGGGAAAGAACAGGGGCTGGTGCACAGATCTGGTTCTAGGAAATGCTTGGCTCTGCAGTGACTGTAACCCTTAGATCTCATTTCTGAGAGTGGTAAGTCAGAGCCCATCTCTCCATGAAGTTTATGATCATGTCCTCTTCCCAATTGCATCGTTTCATCTTTTGATTTCACCTGGTATTTTTGTCTGTGCTCATTCTACAGATCTATTCAGCCATCCTTTTTCAGATCTGATGATCCAAAGTGGTTCAGACTCTGCCTCTCTTTCTCTTCTCATCCAGATGATCTGTGTAGTTCAACGTGTGCTATTCACGATCATTGGTGGCTAAACTCCAGTAATGACCTCTTTTTGCTCTTGAAAAATGCCCAGTGATTGTTTTTAGCATGCATTTTTTTGGTTTGTCTCTTGTGTTTTGTTTTTTTTTTTTTAAAAGCAACCCACAACAGAAAAAAACAAACCAAACAACCACCACCAAAACCTGAGCACTTTGCTACACAAAGGCCTTCTGCCCTCTCTCTAGGGAGTCTATTATAAAAACCATTGAGGGGGGAGACCTTGTCAAATGCTTTTGGAAAGGTCTGGTATGATGTGATAACTAAATATCCTTGCACACATGGTTATTTTGAGGCATTTCCTCTGCCTATGAAAGCTGAGTTGAAACTTTCCCCAGTGTGTGATATTTCAACAGGTGCCATCTGGCTGTTTTCAAGTAAATGAAGATTAGGTAATAAGATAATAAATAATAAGGCAATAAGCCTGATATCTGGTCTTCTTTCCATCTGTCCTGTAGAGCTACTGGATGAATTAATGCTTATCCATTCAGTAGCTGCCTAGGCCAGTGGAAGCATTTTGTTTCCTCTCTGCCTCATTCAGATGACATCACAAATTGGTCATAGACTATCCTTCTTGTTGTTGGTGTTGTGGTATGTAGTGATGCAACTGTCCTGTAAACAGACATTTATCCTTTACCTTTAAATGTCTGAAGAAATATACACTCTCCAGCTATTTATCCTTACTCTTCTGCTGAGAACTGCTGCTCCCCTGAACCTGCTGACAGCGCCTGATGAGTGGCCTCCATCAGCCTGCAGTCACAACAAGAGGGCTGACTGAGTTATCTTACACAGGTCTCTTGGAACCTGCTATTGTCAATGACCTCTTGATCATATTCAAGTGTAGTTCTGTGTAATCCTCTAGCACTCTGTAACAGTAACCTGTCTTCATTACTTATTCTTGTATCAATCTTTGTCACCTGGAAACTTTACCAGCAAAAGTTGTATAAATATTTAACATTGCTGAACCATTATCCACAGACTTAGAGGACTGTGCTCTGGAAGCTGAGAGAAATGTTTTTCTCCCAGAGCTGCTCTGGAACATGAGGATTTGTTCTGATTTCTTCTCCTCTGCTGCCAGACTGTAAAGGTAGAAAACTTAATCAGAAGCTCTTTTGGCTAATGAGAGTCCTGTATGGGCTTGTTCTGCTCAGAAGCTTCTTATTAGCTGTTGAAAAGTACTAATGTGTTTTAAAAATGCTTAGCACCTGCTGACTGATACTGGAAACTTTGAATACCTTTTTAAGTACTCAAGTTGCTACCAGTGCACTCTAAAGCTCTTGCTAAGCCTATGTGCACTTCAGTGTCTTGGGCATAGATCCCTATATGATCTTGAAAGATTTGCTTAATGCAAGAATGCTGAAGTAGTTCTAAAATGACCTTGAAATGTCCCTGTAGTCAGTCTTGGACTGTCCTTAATTTAGCATTGGAATACCTCTTCCAAATTGCTGTCACTAGGGATGGGATTTAATTTACTCTTAATCTTACTGCTGGCCTTGTACAGGAGAATTTGTAGGAAAGCTCCTGTGGCATGGAAGCAGTCTCGTAGAAACCAGCTAGCCAATGTTACATGGTTTAGTTTTTAATTCTTTAAAGAATTTTTGCCATGAGAGGATCAGTTGTACATCTGGACATAACTTTCCACTCGTATCGAAGATGAAAGTCTGGAAAGTGTCATTGAAAGTGTCATTTTATTCTTGCCCAAGCTTGAATTTCTTTAACATTAAAATGCCCTTTTTTGAGGGGAGGAAAAAAACCCCCAAGCAACAAAACCTTAATTGAATATCAGGATGCAAGGATATGGTCTCTTACCTTTTTCTGGCCCATCCTGAAATGACCTGTAAGAAAACGTGGAGTTAAAATGGGAATGGAATGATTTTAAGGGGTGTTGTGAGGATGTTACTGAAACAGAAACTTGCACATTTTAATTAAAGTTAAAGTTGTCTTAAAGTTAAAATGTAATTAAAATTGTCTTTGCATGATCTTCCTGTACAAAGGAAAGCACATCTCTTACAGAAACAGTGTCTCCTTTATGGAATATTTTGGTTTGCAGTCCAGTTAGTGTGCAGGCATGCAACATATGAGTACAGCCACTCAGTTTCCTTCAGTCCAAGTCCCAAAGATGCATTTCTCAACCACTTCCTGCAACTTCTGCTGAACTCATTCACTGCTACCACACGGGTTTTTTTTCTGTTTCTTGGTCAAAGCACTCTTGTATGCTGTGTATCAGTTTGGTGTGCTCCTCCAGCGATGGTTAATTAAGATCGAAATCAAGCACTGCTGGCAAGGTTCCATAGATTCAGTAAGCGGAAGAGAACTGGAGTTCCTCCTTCCCTATCCCCAGGAATGGAAAGCTCTTTTTGTTAGCATGCCTCTGAATCTTGATAGAAACACTGAGTGGTCCAGCATCTAATATCTCCTCAATAAGAGGTAACTGCTTCCATTTCTAACTTCATCCAGTCAACAACTTAAAACATTATTTTTGCTTTGTTATTTCAGTAACAAAAAAAGAAAATGATAGCGTGAATTTCTTCATTAAAATCAAAATGCTTGCCAACAGCAGCATTTACAGTAAACTTATGTGTAGTTTAAGAAAAGATACTGTGAAAGAATTTGGAGAAACTAAATGCTAGATTGGTTGGGAAATGTTAGACAAAATAAACAGCAGTGGTGTGCTGACAGTGAAGCAGAAGAGGAGCTAAATTCCTGTTTTCATGAGGAATAGGAAGTATTTGCTTACTTTAGATATAGTACTTTAAATTAGTTGTTGCCATCTGCTCTGCCATAGTTCATAGAACTACTTTTTTAACTGCACAAGTACATAACCTGTGTAGGGATTCAGTTACTTAGATATTGCTGGCAATTGTAATGTGGCTATTGTTGAAGCTTTTACTTCGGGGCATACTTTATCTGCATAATTACTTCCTGACTGTTTCTTTTGATCTGCTGGGGAATTCCTGTTTTCTTTCAGTGTTCTGTGGCTCTGGCTAGAATACAAATAGACTTTTGAAACTTAAATGAAGATGACTTTCAGTGCATTTAAAAAAAAAAAATAAAAAATCACTGTATTAAGCTTCTGAGCTCCTTTTTACTGCTATGAGGGTTTGTTAATATGAAGTAAACTGAAAAGTAGCCAGAGATGTGGTTTTTTTTTTTCCCCAGTTTTCACTAAGATGTAGCTTCTTAGAAATGCCTTTATATTATACTTTTTTTTTACAATGAAATCACATTGATTATTTCACTGGAAGTCTAGATGGTATCCTTTCTTAACAGAATATCTAGTTAGTTGACCTATTCTGGTGATCCCCTAATAGGGAGTAAGCTGTGTGGCTAACCTTCTGTAGGTGGGAATAGATGGGATTGTAGGACTGCCCAGCAGGAATATCTGCCTGGATGCCCTACTGAACTACCCTTCTGTTAAGCTCAGATTGCCCTTGGTTTCTCAAGACTCTCTTGGCTTTGCCTACTGGAAAGCAATCTAGGAAGTGTAGACTTTTTCAGACAAAGTGGTAGACATCTTCATCTGTTACTGGTGATTTTGGCAGCATTTCAATTTCCCTTTTCTTTTAGGATTTTCTTATGTATTCATTGAATTCGTCCTGTCCTCCTGAGCCTCCCTTTTCTTCTTTCCACCTTACCCTCATAGTTGCTAGGCGGAATGCTGGCAGTGAAGTTGTGTTCTCCAAGTTGTGTTGCCTGTAGCTGTACAGAAAAGCTGTTCCAGTACCTGCTGTCAGTGAGGGTAACTGTCATGCTGGCATTTGTTATCACTCACTTGTCCTTATGTGTTAACCTTTGACCATTTTTTCTGGGTACTGTGCTTATGTCACAGCTTTGAGTAACCTGGTCCAATGTCAGAGCTGACCCTGTTGCTTGAGCAGGGTGATATCCTGAGTTCCCTTCTGAGTTGTCTCTCTGATTCTGTAGAGATTGCGAATCTGATGCTGTGTTCAGGAAATATTGCAGGACTCCCTTTAGAAGGTCACATGTATTTAATAAGTGCCTCATTCCCCTTCTCCTCCTCCCTTTTTTGGGGGCATAAAAAGATTCTGGGAAAGGAGAACAATTCTGGGTGTTCTGTGACTAAACCCATTATCTTGGGATTTTCTGAAGCACTTGGAGGATAAAATACCGTTTAGAATTTACCGAGCAAGGAAAACAGACTTTGTATTTGCTATTAAGCTTCAAAATGGATTTATTTTTTTTCAAAGGCTGTGTATTGTGACAGTAGGTTGTGTCCTGTATTATCCCTTTGAATACAAGTGTGCAAGCATATTTAAGCCTACGATAGCAGCCTTTTAGTGTCTGCACGTGACCTCTTCAGTTAAACTCAATGGGTTGCTTTGCAGTTGGGAGAAAGAGTGAGTGTATATTTGTGTCTCTTAAGACTCTGTGCCTTTTCCATTTCTCTTAACAGAACTTTCACTTCTGACTCACAAAGCCCAGCATACTACTAACATGCTGCTGATGTAACCAAGGCATTAAATTTAGGAAGTTCATGTCCAGGAACTATTCAGCAGTCAGTGGGAATGTTTGTTCTGTTTTCCCATCTCTTAATTGTTGAAGCTATAATGACAAATGTTGTAGACTGAATTGTGTGTGTGCAATGCGCCTGTTACCAACATCATTAATCTTTGGCTCGCTAATTTCTACACCACTTAAAAGCATGTATTTCAGGAATGATGATGTGAAGCTTTAAACATACACAAGCTACTTTATGATGCAGTTTGTGTTTGCTCACCAGATTTCTTCACTCAGGAATCTTGCAATCAGACATTACACGTGTCTGTCTTGTTTGCCATTTTATGCACAGCAGGAGATACAAAGGGGAAATCTTTACCTCGCTGTCTGAGCTCCAGCTATTTTCAAACTGTGCTGCCATTCGTGACAGGGGTAGGATGTGCATCATCTTTGAGATCGTTTAATCTATAGCAATTAGGTAGTGAACTTTACCTCTAACAGGTGAGTCCATGAAATAGTTAATCTCCTTATTATAGTAGAGACTGAATAAACATTGGGTTTTAGAGGACCGTGTGTTTTGTTTTGTTTTCTTTTTAATTGCAATGCCTAATAACAAAACATCAATAGCAAATCATTATTCACTGGAGTCTTCTAGTCAGATGGTTCCTGGCTGGAGTTTTGCATTGCGGAGAAGCTTCTGGCAGACTAATCAAAGTAAAAGCCTGACAAACAAATTAAAGCATCTACTAATCTTTTTCCAGATCTGCCATGGTGGTTGCTTTTAATTCGTCAGAAAGCATTGATTGGCAAACTTCCAGGAGACCATGAGGTTTGCAAAATAACGAAGATTGCAGTGATTCCGCTTTCTGAAACAGAACCTCAGGATCTGGAATTAGAGGTATGACCGTCTTCAGTGATTTCTGACTTTAGTAAAATTTAGAAAAACAAACAAACAAAAACCTAAACCTCCTGCTTCAGTAAAATTTAAATGTGAAATACAGTAGTTGAAGACATGCCTCACTACTTTTTCCTGGTTTATACAGATGTATTGAATAATTTGTGCCTTTTTTATACAGTTTGTGCCTTTTTTATACTATTTCTTGCTTAAGAAGTTTTTTATTTTTTAAACAGAAATGACAAGTTCTTCTAGGCAGGGAAAATACAACAAAGTTATATCCAAATTTCATAAAGAACCTTGAAAATGACACACAAGAGCAAAGTTTTTAGTGGCATTGAGCAACACATTGTTTGAGAACAGAACTGAATCCTCTGGAATGATCTGAAGGGACAAAGCTGTAGACCAGGACAGAAACCTTTTTTTTTTTTTCTTAAAGCCCAACAATTCCCAATTACCTCCTAGTGACTAGGATGGTAAAATTCAGAGTACTAGGATTTACTGAAAGCTAATGTGCACTGTGGTTAGTAGACTGCTGTGAGAACAACTGTCATCAGGCTTTGTGCTGCTTTTTTGAGAGTAGGTTGCAGGGAGGATGCTGATAGGAGGACAGGATGAGTTGTGATAGTCTCTATAGTGCCTGTATGACAACACTGAGAGCCCTTCCCTGAAGGGGGAAAGAGCACGTGGAACTTCAGTGAAACTCTAGGAGCACAAAGAGGTGCTGAAGTACTGCTTCAGAGTCTGGGCTTTGGAACCTTCTGGGATCTGGGATACAAGAACATGACTTTAAACCTAGATGTAATACCTTCCTGTTCCTACTTGTTTAGGCAAGAACATAGCGCACCTGCTTGGTGCTTCTGTGCCTGGAAACCTGTCCAAGAACTCAGGTTTGCAGTGCACTCTCCCAGGTACTTCAACTATACTCCTGAGGTTATTCCTGAATACCTCTAAGATAGGGCTTCACGTGTGTTTTGGGGGAGGAAGTGGTCAGATCTTTGCCCTCTGACTCAAGAGAGAATATATATATATATAGGGTTTTTTGTTCAGTTTTGTTTTGTTTTCATAATGGATGCTCTTGCTTCCATCCTGTTCTGGAATTTTAATTCTGTAACTTGGCATCAAGGGAGACCCTTCCTTTAAATGTTGCAGAATTTATTCCAAAAGAGGATGGCTGAAGGAAACCCAATACAAGCGAGTAATACAATTTACACTGTTATTTGGGTGAGAAATTGAGGTGGGTCTGGATACTCAAGTCATGTCAAATTGAGGCAGAAATGCTCACAATCACAGGAGAAAATACCTTTTATAAAAAAGAGGGAGAATTATGCTACAGATGGGAACCTGCATGTTCCCCCTGTATTTCAGATTGTCTTCCCTAGGTTTGTGGACATTGCAGTCTTTCTTACGTAGACTTTAATTAAAAATTCCTTGAACTTTTTGAAGTGTTTGAAGTGTTGGCTCTAATTCAATATTATTATTTAGCTTTGTAAAAAGCACCATTTTGGGATAAACAAGCCAGAGAAGATTACACAGTCCCCAGATGACACAAAGTTTCTGCTGAAGACTCTTACTCAAATTAAATCAAATGTGTCTGCTCCAAATAAAAAGAAGGTAAAGCTTTCTACTGTTTTCCTTCCCCCCCCCCCGGTATTTATTTGCTAATTTGAAGGTTGAGGTGGATGATTAAATGGAGTACAAGGATCAAAAAAAATCCTAGTGAAAATCTGCAGAATAGGTAACTACTGGTCTTGAAGTCCAGTTTAATTTTTTTAATTTTGTGATTATGTAATTTTGACAGGATTACTAAGTGTTTTCGTAGGAGGATTAGCTTCTCGTGAGATTCTAAACTTCTACAAATTGCTTTGCATAAACATCTCTCTTATATAGAATTAGAGACAGAATTTGGTGCGCAGTTCCTCTGAGAACACCATGTGATCTTATCAAAATAATTTAGCACAATAATGGCTTGGTTTAGAGAGTCCAAACAATATTTATTAAAGGTAGAACCCATAGATGCAATATTCATAAACTCTTGAGATTGAAACGTACTGCTTGTACGTAAGCTCCAAAAGTTTCAGAGTCTGCCTGTTTTGAATGCCCTGCCTGCTAAAAGTAATAGCGTGATGTTTCTGAAGATGCTGACCCTGGTGTTTATTTCTGCTAGGAATTTTAAGATCCTGCTCCTCAATAGGAAAATGTTTATCCTGCCACGTTAGAAATGGCACTTGGGGAATTTGGCTGGAATCTCTTTCAGTCAAAGAGAAACATGTAACAAAGCCATTACTTTTCTTTCAGATTAAAGAAAGCAAAGAAAAGGAGAAGCTGGAGAAGAGATTATTGGAGGAGTTGTTCAAAATGTTCATGGATTCAGACTCCTTTTACTACAGCCTGACCTATGACCTAACAAATTCTGTTCAGAGGCAGAGTGCATGTGAGAAAACTAACTTACCACTGTGGCGAAAAGTAAGCTGTGTGGGGCTTTTTTTGTGTGTTTTGGTTTGGTTTTTTTGAAGATACGCTGTTCCATAATGTGTGTGGTCCAAACTTGACTAGTCACATTCTCTGCTGGTATAATCTACAGCAGCTGAAGCTCTTGCCCTGTAACCAGCTTCAGTGCAAGGAAATAAAGTCTCTGGCAGCACATCTTGAACTGAGCTGTTAAAGGCAAAAGCAGTGAACTCTAGATTTGTGTTTATAGTTGTAGTGAATAACACTGATGTCTTTACCAAAGATATTGCCAAACCTTAATTAAAATATTGCAAATCCTGCCCTTTTTTCTTTTAAACAGGTTGATGACAGATTCTTTTGGAACAAGCACATGATTGAAGATCTCATCAGCATTGATGTAAGTCTTATTTCTAGCAATAATGTGTTATGAGAAGCATTCTTTAGTTTTAGTTGAAATATTTACTTAAGGCCTCATAGAAGTTTACTTAAAAGCCTGCCTGGCAGACAGGTCAGGGTCAGGGCTGTGCTTTCTGAAGCTGAGCAGGTGGTGTTACCTTCTTCCCCCAGCCAGCTTTCCAGCAGCCTTCCAGTTAGCCTGTGATCATTGCTAATGAATGAATGTCAACGGAATTTAAAACTTTATTACAGTAAAGCAATGCAGAGTAACTTTGTGTGATGTATTTTGTGCTGATTTCTGAAGGTAAACTTAAGATGTATGTACCTGTGAAATGGGTTATCCTTGGACAGAGCTGAACTTGATAAAGAGGAGGAGCCAGAAAAGAAACTCTGAATTCCAATCTTATCTTGAGACAATATCTTGAATCTTCCTAAGTGGAGAATACTGTTTTTTCTCCTTGAACAGAGTAGGTGATTAATGTAACAATAGTGCAGAACAAGTTACTCTGAACAGCTATTCAGAGTAGATAAAGCATTTTCCTGGCTAATGAGCACATAAAGAAACATAGACAACCAGTCCTACCTTCAATATATGATCTCATTTAATTTTAAATTAATGTTGCAGATAAAGGACTGAGTTATGAACCAGTATATGCCAGCTTAAATCAAGTCTTAGGTTCTTCTAAAGATGACATCAGGCATGTTATGCCCTCCCTCTCTCTGATTAATAATTTTACATGCTCTAATGGTTACAGAGTCAGAGTATGGTAAACCTAGATGTTCTGTGAAAAATGATGTATAATGCAGGGGTGTAGCTGGCTGTACTTTTTGTGTTGTAAGAGATAAGTGAATAACCTTGAATTAGGAAATTTGGATTTCAATTCTGTTTAAAAAAATAGAGCTTTTAGGATGGCACAGCACTAATGTGCAGAGCCCTAAACCAGTTGGCTTGGGTAGTAAGTTGGCCCATATAAAGCTTATGCTAATATGCTTTGCTGAAAACAGGCTAACAGCATTACACTTCTAAATGTTTCTCTAACTATATAAATGTAATATACTACATGTTCATGTAGAGATTGTAAAACTACCTTAAAGCAGAAACTAGGTAATAAATTACCTGTGTTTCCTGCTGTATCTGAACTGACTGTCCTCCTCTTTGACATAAGGAGGTACTATTTTAAGTTTTTAATGTGCTTAAAGATCAGATGTAACATTGTATTGAAAACTACCTTTGGGTAAACTAGGAAAGAAGCTTTCACATACTGTAGTTTTCTTTTGCCTCTAGATAGCTGAATGTACAGGAGGGCTTTTGGCCTGGACTTGTTTCTGCTTGCTTCATCATCACAAAATTACCTTGGGCTGCTTTCTCTTTCTTCCTAATCTAAAAGCCCTATGACTAATGGAGGAAAAATGCTGGTACCTCTTCCAGAAATAGGACAAAGATAGGGAAAAAATTTCTGAAAAAATGAAAAGCATGTGGAGCAACTGTTCATAAACATAAGAAATGGCAGAAATAACTGTAGGTAATGTAGAACCAACAGGAATGTAAATGTTTTTTGTAACCTTCAGAATGCTGAAGTGGACTTCTGGATTATACCCATCATACAAGGATTTGTGCAAATTGAAGAACTTGTAGTAAACTATAGTGAATCTTCTGATGATGATAAGAGCAGTCCTGAAACTCCTCCTCAGGAATCAACTTGTGTAGATGACATTCATCCAACATTTCTGGTCGCGCTTATTTCACGCCGGAGTCGGCACAGAGCTGGTAGGCAAACATAGGTCAAGGTATTGGGATTTCTCCTGAACGTTGAGATGGATGCAGAAGATTAAGCATGAAAGAGTGTTGTATTGTTCAGCAGATGGTCAGCTCTTGTCAAAGTATGCACTTCAGCCTTTCCTGCTTATAGCAGGCAAAGAAAAGGCTGTAGTGCATCCAGCACAACACATAGAGCAGTTACTAAGGAGTTTCACCAATCTCCTCTTGATCACTGAATGCATCTTCAGAGGTCACAGCTCCAAGATAAAGTTCCATCTTTGCAAAGAACGTCGTGATTAGGACTCTGTGTACAGGTCTGTCCTGATACATGTCTATAGTCCTGGGTGGGAGCTAAATTTTCAAAGGTCGTCTTTTGTGGGCTTTGACAGCAGCTGAACAGAGACTTGAAGAGGTGGGGGGAGGTGTGTGCATGTCTACATCTCGGATGTTTATAGAGCGCTGAAATAAGAACCATGCTTTGGTCTTGTTTGACTTATTCTAATAGTAGTGAGGCAAGCAAAAATTTTTCCTTGTCTTTAGGAGCACAGAAAGAAATAGTGAATCTCTTTACACTTTAGTAGGTCCTGTGCAACTCTAAGCCTTTTCAGATTTTAAGATATTCTCCACAATGTCCCACTCCTTTCCTACAGTCAGGTTTTCAATGTGTCAAAAAACCCCAAAAAACCAAAACCAAACCCCCCAAAAAACCAAAACGCAAAAATCCCCACACAAACCAAAAGAATACCCAACAAAACAAACAAACAAAAAACCCCAACAAACAAAACCCCATACACAAAAAAAACCAACCCAAAGCAAACAAAAAGCCAACAAAAAAAACCCACTAAAACCAAACTGTGAATGTAACCTGCTATGGGACTGGCCACTGTACTACAGCTCACTTTAATACTTTTAATTCAGTTCCCAGGAAAATTATTTATCAGAACAACTCGGAGTAAATACTTGAGGGTTTCGGGGTAGTATCTAGTTTGCAGTGTGCCTCATTGCTGCTAAGTTGTTTTAAGGAAACTGAAATGCAGAGGGAAAATTTCTTATTGTTTCCCTCTTACTATTAATGATGCCATGCTCCTCTGATTGCTAGTCCAGAGTGTAGAATTTTCTCCCTTAACACAAAAGATTGTTTCAGTTAATGCAGTGTTTTTAAGAATAATTATAGGTTTGTGTGTCTAATTCATTCTGTAATGCATAATTTTACCCAAGAATTCAAAGTGTTTTCATTTCTGAAATATTGTTGTTTAAATATAAAGAACACTGGGGAAAAAAAAAAACAAACCCACAGCAAAACCACTGATTTGAGAGCCTAAGATACTCCTATGTCAGATAAACTGATTATTTCTGTCAGCTTGTGATTTAAAAAAAACCAAACAAACAAAAACCAAAAACAAACCACCAAACAAAAAAAGCCCCCAAAACCCCCAAACCCCTACAACACTAAATTACCAATGTGCCCAAGACCTTAAGGAAAGTTATTGCAAGATAAAGGAAGAGAGCTGCTAGAGCTGCTCTTACACTTAAGAGAGTCAGCCCGGTGTCTGCAAAAGCTGAGATATCCAAAGGGAGCTGAAGCTTCCTGTGCAATGATGTAGGTTGGATTTTGGTGTAAGAGCCATTATTGGTGGCAGGACATAAGTAAAGGGTGCCTGATGCTTTAGTCTAAAAGCCCCTGTCTGATTAAAGACTGTAGTACCCCTCTGATATTTTGTGACCACATAAAGGTCCTTGTAGTAGGTATTTTATTGCCTTTCCTTTCCCTTCATTTTCTAACCTCTTCCCTCCTCTCCCATAGACCTTAGCTAGTGCTGTTGAGGTTCAGCTCAAAAGTCCGATCCAGTGCTTCGTGACTTGAACAGTTATTCCAGTTCTGTGGAACTGAAATTCCATGCTATAAACCATAGCTTTGAGTCTTTCTCCAACCCTTTTTTACTTAGCCCTTCCCCATCCCTTGCTACCACTTGCACCTTTTCTGAAATAGTAATGTACTCTCATCTGTGTAAGGGATGTGCAGACCTCCCTATAAATGCCTGTTCTGTTTAATGATCAGTCAGAACAGTATTTGTTCTTAAGCTGCAGAATTAGCTATTTAACCTAATTAGTTAGGTTAAAACAAGGGGGAAAGTTTTCTGTTTTGTGGAACATGTAAATATTGGGCCGTGTGTGGGATCTCCTAGAAATGGAGCATCTGTCAGAAGTGGCTTTTAGGGTCATGGAAAATACTGAGCACTAAAGTAGGACTTTCTGCTGAACTTGACAGAGCAGGAAGCAATATCTTTAGGGTAGGCTAGATCTATCTGACTTTATCGTGCCAGTAGACTGCCTTGCCTGTCAAGTTACTTTCTGCTGCTTGTAGTAGTGTATCAGTAAAAAAAAAAAAAATCTTTATCTGTAGAGTCAACATAGGTTTTGAGGATCAGACTAGGACAGGAGTAACTCTTACCATTGAGCATGTATTATGGCTAGAAGTCTTTTCTTGTGTTAACTTTGTTTAAAAAAGAAGTAACAAAAGTTATTAATGTTTCAGGCTAATCCTTAAATATGAATTGATCATCTCATTCCTCCTAGGAATGCGGTATAAGCGAAGAGGTGTTGATAAAAATGGAAATGTGGCAAATTATGTTGAGACGGAGCAACTGATTCATGTTCATAATCATACTCTGTCGTTTATACAAACAAGAGGCTCGGTGCCTGTTTTCTGGAGCCAAGTTGGCTATAGATATAACCCACGGCCTCGACTGGACAAGAGTAAGTACTTGAGTGGAATACCTAAAGATCAGAATTCCAACAGAAATAGGTTCATTGGAGTGGTGCTTTACCACTAGTCTTTCAGTGGCCCTTACTAGAAACCAGGAATAAGAGTAATGACTTGACTCCAATTAACTCCTACTCAAATTGCAACTATGCAGAGCTCCAATTTCTGGTCCATTGTCAATTCCAACAGGTCTTGCATTTCAGTATCTAATGAAGTACCTGTTTTATGTCTAGTTGAATGTGTTGCAGTGGTTTCTGAGTTGGGAAGGGAGACCGCTTGGCTTTCTCCCTGGAACCTGCTTAGACATTGTGGACAATGATATTTGTAAGACATTGAAGTTAACTTATGCTGAGGTTCCTTCTGTGTTAAGAACTGCTGTTTTGATGTGAGAAAACATCAACACTTAATATAACACCAGTTTTGTAGCGTGCTTTTGTCAAATTGGAAATGCTTCCTTTTCCACTCAAAGATAATGCAAAAGACAAAATATGGCAGAATATTGAGAAGACTGTGGCAAATCTGGGTGTTTGTAGGACCTAGGTATTAACAGCCTGAATTTTCCTCAAAGGTAGAGGTCAACAGGATCTTCTCTAGGTTTATCACTGTAAAGGAGAAACTTTTCTCAGAAGGAAGCTGGTATGTTCACGGTCTTGTATAACCAGACTGCCACTGGATTGGCTTGACTGGATTCCTAGATCATGAATATCTACTTCTGCAAGGTCAACTTGTGTGTTGGATTCACATTCTCCTCTAGCATTAGCAGTTCTGGTCTTTCGTCATTGAGGACTATTTTTAGGGATGGGGGAAAAAAAAAATTCTGCTCTTTGAGGGGGGTTGTGATGTTGGAAAGTTAAAGGACCTTTCTCCTATGTCTTGAGTAAGGCCTGGCAAAATGGACCTTTCAGCTTGCTTAGGAACTTGGGCAAAGCACATCATTTTAGGTTGGCAAGCAGTATTGTGGCAAACTCAATGAAGATGTATCAGCAGATTGGGGTTTCTTGTAACTTCTATTTTTTTCTTTTAAACCAAATAACCTGGACATTACCAGAGAGGGAAGATTTGTTGCCATATCATGAAAATGTAAATAAATTCACAAAGTGAGGAGGATAAAATTAAGACAACTCTCAATCTCCCCCTCAGATATTTGGAAGCAACAATTGATTAGTTCCAACTGAACTTGTACTGTGACGTCTGTAGAGCTGAGCAGTTCTTTTATGCTCCTTTTTTTTTTTTTTTATTTTTCCTAATAGGATTAATTTCAAAAAATATTGCAGAATTGTGTTTAATTTGTTAGATTTTCAGGTAGGCGATGAGACTTTGAGAAATCGGTGGTGCCGTGAATCAACTGGATAGTGGTTTTGGTTTTTAGCTACCAGTACTTTTGGCCTCTAGGGAGGACTGAATAACCCTTTCAGTATTATCCCCTCTCCTGTATGTTCCCTCTGGCCATTTGCAAACTTTTCTTGTACTTAAGTTTGCTTTTTCAAAAAATGCAGAACAAATACAAGCACTTCTCTTTTGGAAGAGATGTTTGTGTGGGTGTGTGGTACATATGTGGAAGGATTAAACAGGCTTATTAAAGTTCAGTCTACTTGGCACAAAAAGCAAAATAGAGCCAGATTTAAGAATGGTGCTTCCTGCACACTGTAGTAGTAGAATTACAGCATTGAAGTTGATCAAACTGATGAAAGACCTTTAAAGGTAACTGAACAATATGTTGTGTCTCGGTACTTTAAGTGAAGCTATCTAAACATAGCCCCTAGTAGCCACCATGAAGGAAATTAACTTCATGCCAGCCAAAACCAGCATATGGCATTTTGCAGTATAGATTTGGGCATGATTTAGTACTTCACACAGGACTTGTTGTTGAACAGGCTGTTTCTGTCTAACGCTGCTCTGCTTCGTAGGTGAAAATGAAACTGTGTCCTGTTTCCGTGCACACTTCGAAGAACAGCTGAAGAATTACAAAAAGCAGGTGTGTGCTGTGTGGTAAAATAGTCATCTCGTGATAATGTTTTCAGTTTGTTGCTGGTGATAAGGGTTGTGGTTTTTTGGAAGCTTGTTGACAATCAGAGGGATGGTACATAAATAACATTTTTCTAAATTTTTTGAATATCCTTGTAAGTGTTCTCTATGAAACAGCATTAATGTACAGAGATGTGTAAGCTCCACTTCAGAGCTTCTCTCTGTTAAAATTCAGACAGGCAGGTAACTGTTGGAGCTTATTTGGTCTTGGGTACAATCTAGCAGAGAATGTAAATTCAGCAAGATTACCTACAAATGTTTTTACTTTTGAGCTATTTGTTATTCCATGGTAGATATCTAAGCAATTCATGTAGCAGATGACAAGTGCTAATTAAACTTTTGAACAGGTTATTATTAATTTGGTGGATCAGACAGGCAGAGAGAAGATTATTGGAGATGCATACCTTAAACAAGTTCTTCTGTACAACAATGCAAATCTGACTTATGTTTCATTTGACTTCCATGAGCACTGGTAAGACACCTTTTTAAAAATGTCACTTTAAATCTTTTTTTTTTAGCATGAAAGGAGAGTGGAAGGGAGGAGAAAAGCCGTTATTATTTCTACTTCTGCATGAAACACTTTTATATAGGAAGAATGCATTTTGTAAACTGCAGCACTGAAAGTTCAAGTTTGGGTAACCAAGCACTACTGTTTGATCTTCTGCTAAATATGCAGCTCTTTATTAGGCGAACCTTAGCAGTTGCTGTGCTTTTTAAGCAAGAGAGTTTCTTTAAACATGCTATGAATGTAAAGCTGTGCCTGACCTGCTTCTCAAACTAAATAGTGTTTTGCTCTTAATTCTTCAAGCTGTTGCTCTCTTTCTCTTCCTTGTTTCTGTAAATGTCTGATGGGTTCTTTTGGGATTGGTATAAATAGTTGCTGTTTTCATGACTCCACTCTGATGTTGGCATGTGCAGCATTCACATGCCCAAGCATGTGACCTGGCATGCAGGCATGTATTTCTCGTGCTTCCCTCAAGCAGACTGCATTTGTGTACAAGTATGTAGTCTAAAAACTGCTTTGATTTTCATTTCCTAACTTAATCTAGGGATTGCATCTGGCCTGGGAAAGCATTACTGACTGACTAAGTATGTCATTAGTAGATATTGTCAGAGAGGGGGAGGGAAAAGGGAAAAAACCCTCAAAATAGTAATGGCTTTTAAGACTTCTTTTCTGCAGGACTGTTGACATCCTGAATAGATTTGATATTTATTCTTTTGCTTAAATGAGCTGTCATTTTTGTTCATTTGCTTTTCTCCTAAGAACTGCTGTAGTGCCCAGGACTGTTTGTTTGTGCACTGTGAACATGACTGAGTAGAGAGCAATACTGAAAACAACCCTGTGAGGCACGGGGAGGTGGGGATGATGTAGGTGTTTTGTCTGCAGAATCACTGGTAAAGCAGGGCAGGCCACCCCAGTTTCAAATCTATAGTGGTTACTTTTGTTGAGTGTGCCTAAAATGAGATCAGTATGTTGCACATGCCTGAATAGCTGCACACTTGTTCTTCCTTATAGAAGCAGTATTTATGAATGAATTCTCAAGAATTTGCAAAGATCTGAATCTCTTGCCTTGGATTTAGGTGTTGAGCTGTACTTCCAAATAGTTCTCAGTATTGGCTGGTATTTAGAGTTTATAGAAGGAGAGAATGCCTGTCTCTCCCACTTGAACCAAAACAATCTCTGTTAGTAATACAAATAATATAACCTAATTAAGTAATGAAAAATCACTACTCCGGTTCAAACTAACTTCTGTGAAATTCTGTATTTTAGCAGAGGAATGAAGTTTGAGAATGTTCAAACGTTGACCGATGCCATTCATGATATTATTCTTGACATGAAGTGGTGCTGGTAGGTACTTAACTGTTTTTAGACTAGTGTGAAATATTTTAGGAAAAAAAAGTACATATTCAGAAGCATTGATTTTCTTCTTTCTTCATAACGGGTGTGTTTTCTATCCCTCTCTTGCTGCCCAGCTTGTGTGGCAGTTCTGTTTTCTAAGTTATTAGTGTTCTACACACACAGCAACAAATATGCGTAGGCTCTCTTCTGCCTGAGGCTTATTACATTTAACACTTTCAGGGTTTCTTAGATATAATGAGAAACACTTTGTATTTGACCCACAAATCCTTGCAACGCCGCCTTACTATTGAGAACAGTTGGCATGTTTGACCTGGAGTTTGTACTGTTTGAAGTTCCTGCCTTTTGGTAATGAGTGTGGCTGCAGTCTTCAATCAATTACTGTATATGGTTGAATGTATTTTGCTACTGAAATGTTGCTGTTGTTGCTTTGCTTCTACATTTTTGAAATCAGATGCCTTTTCTCTTGAAAGCTCGTATTATACGTGCGTGAATTGAATTCAACATCCGAATGCATGTCCGGTTTATGGCCCTGACTGGATGTACACTGGATATCTAGCCTAGACTAGAGGGGAGGATAGGCGGGAACAAGAGTAGCTAATTCTGAGTGGGGTGAGCTGGGCTGATGGCTGCAACTATGAATAATACTTCATGTGTAAAATTGTCTACTGTTTGTAGAAGCTGATAAAGTCCACTGGATTTTAAGTGTCTCAGTATGCTTTTGCTCTCTTTGTCTGTTGAAAGGGTTGACCAAGCTGGTGTGATTTGTAAACAGGAGGGAATTTTTCGAGTTAACTGCATGGACTGTCTGGATCGTACCAATGTTGTGCAGGCTGCTATTGCAAGAGTGGTCATGGAACAGCAGGCATGTATAAGTACTGTACTTTTTCAAGTACTGAGTACATCAGAATTATTATTCACAGGGAAACTTGTGCGCTTGAAAAAGCTAAACCAACCTCTACTGAAAAGGATCTTTGTAAACTACGTGGAGAGCTATGAAGCTGAAAGTAATACCTACAATTAAAATAACTTGGAATCATTCTAAACCAGTGATGCCCAACCTCTTTCTTCAGAGAGGAGGTGTCTTTCTGTCCACATGTTGGAGAGGATTCTCTTGGGTTGATTTAGCCATTTTAATTAATGTTACGCAGGAATTTAAAAATAAAACACCTTCCCCCAGCTGAGATGTTAAAGACTAAAATCTAACTACAAGTTGGATGCTGTTTTAGTCACTTTGAAGTGAAATACTGTAGTGCAGCAAGGATGGAGATTAGTTGTCTCCTGTGTGTATAGAGGAATAATTAATTCATGATGTTAATATCCTGGATGGCTGTGATCTACTACGCTCTGGAATAGTTCTCCCTGTATAGAGAAGGCATGTCCAAGCAGACTGAGAGTCCTTCCTTTAGTCTTCCTCCTCCTTTGCCCTGCCCTCCCATGTGCCTTTTGATCTAGGAGCTCAGTGACAATTGTCTTCTCTTGTGAAGGAGTGATAAGTACTGTAACTGAAACTTTGAAGCCTCAGTTACAACCTAGCCCAAAATGAACCAACTGGGCTATGCTTTGAGTGAAGGATAAAGAATGAAATGGGTCCTTCATCAGGATGAAGAACGAGTGGCTCTAACCATTGTATCAAGAGTTATGTGGACTGTTGTGAAGTAAACTTCAGTAACCATTGCTGTGGTATTAGCTTGTGATGTGCTTCATCATTCTTACATTATAGCTGAAGTACTTGGGAACCAATTCATAACGGGGAAATGCCCTAAGCATTGAAAGGTGACTGACATAAAGTGGAGGATTGAGAATTATATTACCTTACCTTTGTACTTCCTTGGAACCATAGGACTTGTTTACTTTCAGCTGGAAACTTGATAGGGCTTTCAAAGGCAATGAACAGACTTCTATAGAAGTTAGATAAAAATTCAAAGAGTGCTTCAGCATTTTTTTTTATTGGTTGTAAATTGAAGTTTGCTTATAGTTTTAATCCGGGATATCCCTGCAGTTGGCCTAACATTTGGTGACTGTATTGCAGTTCTGTATGTGCTGCTTCACCAATTTAGTGTGTGTAAGAAGACTGAAGTTTGTATTGTACCTGTGACTTATCTTGGGAAAACTGAAGTACTGTTTGTTCTGAAGATATCTTACTTTCAGTGTCATTTAATTTAACAAATGCTTGGCAAGTGTTCCCACTTTATTTATTAAGCTCTGATGATAATGATTTTTTTTTTTATGTATGTCTTGAACTTTGTATTAATGTGGATGTCAAATTCCAGCTCAAAAAACTGGGTGTGATGCCCCCGGAACAGCCTTTGCCAGTAAAATGCAATAGAATCTACCAGATAATATGGGCGAACAATGGAGATGCCATCAGCCGGCAGTATGCTGGCACAGCAGCCTTAAAGGTAAAGGGTGAAGAATGTTACCTGTTCTCATGAGCAGCTTGTTACAGGCTTTATGTCCAATGGAGAGCACTAGCATATGTAAAAAATAATAAAAGAAAAAAGCTAGCCAAATATTCTGCATGTTTTTGTCTTACAGATATGAGGCCGTTAACAGAAGAATATTTGATATCACATTTAGTGTAAATTAGAAAAGACTTGATCAGCCAGATGTCCTCTGGCAGTGCTGGCTGTATTTTAACTTTGTGCTGGTAGGATCTCATCTAGGTACAAAGCATAGCTGAGCTAAGAGTTTAAGTTCTGTATTAAGCCTTACTTCTATTGAAATTCAAGCTTGGCTGTAATACTTTTAAAAAGCTAGAGTACTTAAACCAAACACAAACAAAAACCAAAACAACAACAAAAAACCCAAACAAAGCAAACCAAAAACCAACTCTGAAGGACCGAATATCAGGCTATGTAGGTAGTAGAGTGATATTAATTAGACATATTTTCTAAAGACTTTCCTGAATTAGTTGTAATGAAGTCTCTAACTGCAATCAGGCGTGGAAAACAAAAATTTTAGAAAATGTAATTTTTTTCAATTAAAAAATAAAACTAGCCTGACATACTTGTCTTGATTGTAAATATTTAACTTCAGATCTGAAGCACAGAACTGAATACATAGATGTAAATTTTCAGCCATTCTGCTTGAAGATTTCTTTAGTGAGGTTCATAGATTAAATTTATTTTCAGTTTACTTGGAGTATTTCTTTTAATTTGAAAGTGAAACACACTTGAGATGTTCATAATAGTTGGCTCAGCTTTTGGAATTGCTCTGTGCCAATGTTCAGAGTGTATCTGAAAATAGAATCCTCTAACGAATTATCCTCTAACGAACCACCAAAACTGATTTATTTTTTTTAATTCAAATTCTAAGCCTTCTGTGACCTAGAAACTATTTTGTTTCTGAGCTTGTGAGGATACGTACTGTCTTGCTTCAGTGTGCTATGTTTGTCTTGTGTTGGTAGCAGAAGCAGAGAAGACAAACCCCATTCTTCAGTAAGCTCCTGACTTCTCCATTTTGCCAGTAGTGTTCCTTTTATGTTAAAGGCCAAAAAATAAATATTGTGTGGTTTGTTGTTTTGTTCTTGTTTTGTGTTTTATTTGGTTTTGTGGTTTGTGTGCTTGTTTGGTTTTTGAGGTATTCAAGCATCCCAGTGACAGCTGTTTTGAAAGTTCTGCTTTAATGTTAGCTGGCATATATGTCCAGATTACTGTTTTCCATTAGGACTTCTTGTAGAATCCCAAGTCTGTCAAAAGCCTACGATTCTCTGCAGTGTCAGACAATGCCATGAGAAGTAGATGCTCTTGGAAACTCAGTATTTTCAACTTCTGTTTGAAATAGTTACTTGAACATAATTTCTGAGTTGTCATCTATTCAGTTCTGAATTTCAGAATGCCAGAGCTTTTGAGCTGAGACTGCTACTTCAGAGTTGCATGTGTGCATGATTCCTGTGTTCTGTGTAACAGGGTGACTTCACAAGGACGGGTGAAAGGAAGCTGGCAGGGGTAATGAAGGACGGTGTTAATTCTGCGAACAGATACTACCTGAATCGTTTCAGGGATGCTTATAGGCAAGCAGTCATAGGTAAGAACGCAATTTCAACTATGCTGAACTATGGT